>PVIU01024225.1:0-25873 GCA_004026605.1 Ondatra zibethicus
TTGCCCACTTACGGGCTGGGTCTTATATATTCCTCCCTGGCAATCACAGGGCTTTCCCATCTGCTTATTGAATAAGGCCATGGCATCCTGTGGGTCTCTAAATCCTCCATCACTGGACTGGGCAGTTGTCATCAGCATCAGGATGAGTGGCAGCATCCACATCTCTGATTGTCTCTGGGGGAGGAGCAGAAAGACACTCAGGGGTGGGTCACTCCCTGGAAACATTATTATCATCATCCCCTTATTGGGGTAAATATTTAAGATCTCTTGCCGGCACCCAGAGGGGCCTCTTTTCATTTTGAGGGAAGACACATCCAAACCTTCTTCCTGCAGTGAGGAGTGGGTCTGATCCTCTCCAGGCCCCAGTCAAGGGGGTCCCTCCATTTGACACAAATAGAACTGTAGGTAACTGATGAAGACCAATGTTTTTGAAAAGGAGACAGGTATTTATCTTCTCTAGAAATATTTGGAATATTTAGGGTCAATAACGCCTATCTCAATTAATCATGCAGGGTAGAGACTCCCCCTTTTGTTTTTGTAATTGAGACTTAAGTGTTTGGTTGTACATTTCTACGATGTCCTGGCCCCTTGGATTATATGGAATGCAGTGGAATGAGAAATTTTCCAGGTTTGTAAAAAGTCTATAAAGACCTTATCGATAAAGCATGGGCCATTATCTGTTTTAATTTGGCTAAGTAAGCCAAGGGTGGCAAAGCATTGAAGCATATGGCTAATAGCATGTTTGGATTTTTCTCCAGCATGCGCTAAAGCCCAGCAGGCATGGGAGAAGGTATTCATGGAGAGAAAGACATATTTAAGCTATCCAAATGGAGAATAATGTGTGACATCAATCTGTTAGAGATGATTGGGGTGAAGCCCTTTGGAATTGCTCCCCACATTTTGGAGGGGAGGAATCTGGAAGAAAGGCTGGCAGAACTTACAAGTCTAAACAATCCTTTTGAGGTCTTTAACTGGTACCTGTGGGAACCTGTGCTTTAGGCTCCTCCAGTTAATGTGGGTCAAAAGGTGGAAGTGTGTAGCTTCCATAACAGCATTGCATTGAGTCATGGAAGCCAGGTGGTCAGACAGCTGGTTTCCCCTGAAGAGAAATCCAGGTAAGTTTTGGTGGCCTCTAAGATGTTGTAGGAAGATGAGATTGATTCTTTGTTTAAGTAAAAGGTGAACTTGAATCATAAGAGGGGATAAGGGTTGGAGTCTAGTTTAATATGTGCCCCAACAAGGTTGGGCAAAAGATTAACAATGTAAATAAAGGCTATCAGAGAATAGATTAAATGGTTCTGGTATGGAATCCAATGCCATAATGATGGCAAATAATTTTTTAAACTGTGCAGATCCCTCCACCTCACGGGAGATTGACTTATAGGTATCGGCTCCTCTCCCCACAGGAGAGGTGGGAATAAGATTAGGGAGGCCCTTGGGTGCCCCCCATTGGTAAACACTGTCAGAAAATCGAGGTTGGGTTGAGACAGAGAAAGCTTAGGGGCTTCCACTCCAGTCCAGAAAAGGAGCTCATCCATTTGTGAGGGCCATAATACCAATCAATTTTTCCTAGGAATCCATCAAGGGCTATAGAAATCATGCTATTATTTCTCTGATGTGGTGAAATCAGTGATTTTAAATGGAACAATAAGGGAATGAGTTTCTGTTCCAAATGTCCCGACAGAATTATCCCTGCCTTTAATAATATAATCAGATACCTGATTGGTCATGGAGTAGACCCTGGGAACTCCACCCACTGAGAGGTGAACCCAATGAATGGGCTCCCCCTCCTGTGCTAATAGTGTGGTACACAAAGTTTCCCCAGGAAAGATATATAGGGAGACAGGCAGGTCAGGATCAAACCTATTTAGGGCTGCCATGTAAATGGTGAGAGGATAAAGTAACTTGGGAGGAAAGATCGAGGCCCTTTAGGAGTTCAAACAATGGGGCCAACTGTTCCATGGTAAGAGATATCCATGGTCTCATCCAATTTATTTCTCCTAGTACCTTTTGGGGTTGAGGTAGGGTATAGGAATCCTGAATGTGTAATTGGGGTTTGGCTGGAGAAACCGAATTGAGGAACAAGATGGAGCCCAAAATTTTAAAGGGAGGGACAGACTGAATTTTATCTGGAGTCACCTTGAAGTTTTTATTCTTTAGAATGGCAAGGCAATTAGCTGCAAGGTCATGAAAGCTTGATGAAGTGCAGCTTCCCAAAAATAATGTCATCCATATAAATACAGAATAAAATATTGGGATGCTATATTAAGGAGGAAAAGATATGTAACATACACTACTGACAATGAGTAGGCTGTTAGCCATCCCCTGAGGTAACATAGTCCATTTGAACCTCCGATCTATGCCCCGGAAGTTAGTTGAGGGCAGTGAGAATGCAAACTTCTCCATGTCATCTGGATGTAATGGGATGGAGAAGAAGCAATCTTTAATATCAACAATTGTCACGTACTAAGTGTTAGGAATGGCAGGTATCCAGGGGAGTCCCCTCTGGGGGGGTCCCAAGTGGGGTCATCCTCTCATTGATTTTTCTTAAGTCAGGTAAGAGTTTCCAGGAGCCGTTAGCTTTTCTTATGACAAAAACAAGGGAATTCCACAGATGGCCAGACATGCCCCAATAACAGTTGTTTAACCAAGGCATCAAGTTGTTGTAACTTAAAAGAAGGTAGAGGCCACTGCTCAACTCATACGGGGTTCCCAGGTGCCCATTGGATCTTTGGCACTGGAGAGCAAGTAGTGGTCCTTAGGATTGGGGATGAACCTGGGAAAACTCTTGTCTGAGTTTTTCAAAATATGGATCACCCTGATAATTGGGATGGGCGGCCCCTCCCACTTCAAATTGTTGCTCATATTCCTCAGTATCAAGCAAGTCTTGATAAAAGGCCTTATGGTCAGTAGTGATATAGGCCTCAGCCTCCCTGAGGATATACTGACCAAGGAGGTTGGCAGTCAGGCCAGAGACCACTAGGGAGCGCACCTCCCAGCGATTGCCATTGGGATCAGTCCAGGGCAGCCTTGTCTCCCATGATGTAGATTGCCTGCCCACACCAAGTAGGGGCAGCCGCGGGACTAGCTGCCAAGAGGGGGGGCTCGTCTTTTCTGATGACAGTGTGATTGCCCCCAATGTCTATAAGGAACCTAAAGGTTCTATCTCCTATTGTTAGGTCCATCTTTGGTCTCAGTCCGGTTATCAGAGGCACTGTCCTGTGTGCTTTGACCACCCATTTCCTCTTATTTTATGGGGCTGGGAATGGCCCTTGAGAGAGTTTAAAGGCTCCACCTGGAGAATGAACTTGGACTTACAGTCCCTGGCCCAGTAAAATCCTTTTTTTGCAGCGGGGACACAAGGTGCAGGGTGCACCATCTCTTGGGGAGGCTGACGAGGAGCCCTTGGTTTTATTAGGGAGCTCTCTCTTGAAATGGCCCTCCGCCACATCCAAAGCAGGTCCACTTTCCCCTACTAAAACCTGCTGAAGAGCATTGACCAAAGTGGTCATTTCCTCCTTATGGGCAGCCTGCATAGCAGATGCCATAGCCCTTGTTTGGTAGGTGGTGGAGCCTATATCCTTTGAGGCAATGACCCATCTTCCCATGGATTGGTCTCTCAGCCCAGCAGGCCAATTTATGATCAGTGTTCATCCCATCCCAGACTAGGTTCTAACAAACTTGTCACGGGAAGCTCACCGGGAGGAAGTTTTCTCTTGAGGCTCTCTGACACTCCATCTATAAAAAGAGGCCACATCCTCACTAGACTTTAGAGTGATCCCCAAGATCGGGATTCAGTGGGACCCCCCTCCACTTTCTTACAAGCAGCCAGCCCCAGTGCCTGATCCTGATGGGGGGTGGGGTGGAGAATGGTGGCCTGCTGAAGGCCTGTGGAAAACTGGTCAGAAGTGCCAGAAAGCATCCTGTAGGTGAGGGGGGTTGGGGGGCTAGCGGCCTGGTTTCTTTCAGCCTGAATCTGGCACTCCTCCCTGAAGAAGGCGTGCCATTTTAGGAACTGCGAACCTGGGAGTATAGTTCTCACAAGGTCTTTCCAGTCGCTGGCGGTACATGGTTGATGGGCCAGCCCCTGGAGGATGGTTTCAGCCTGCGGTGAATTGGTTCCATCCTCAGAAACAGCCTTCTTTAATTCTTTAAGGTCCTGAGCCTCCCAGGGGTACTAGCAGTTAGGTCAGTTATCCCTGGGGTTATTTACAGGAAAGAGACTGGTTACTTCCCTTCCGGGTGTGCCCCCTCCACAATAGGGTGGAGGTGCAGAAGGGGTATGGGAAGGGTTAGTAGGGGAGTCCGGAAGAGGGCCCTTTGAGGGCCAAGGGGTGCTACCGAAGGGATCAAAGGGTGGGTATAGCGAACTATGCTGACTAGGGTGGCTTAGGAATTTTGGGCTAGGCTCAGATTGCACCTGTGAACTATGCCGACTAGGCTGGTTGGGGAGTTTCGAGCTAGGCTCGGATTGTGCCTGTACGTCCTTCTTTTCCCAAGTCTCTTTCCCTTCTCCTTGACTCTCCTCAAAGGTCGTGGCCTGTTTTTTCTCTTTGGAGGGCCTTGGGGGAAAGCAGCCCTTTAAGGCAGTGACAGCTGGAATGGCTCCCAGAGGGGGAATTTCCCCTTTCTCTACCTGAACTCTATGGATCAGGATTTCTACCCTGTTCCAGGTATTCCAAACAAAGAGGTTGCTGGAGGAAGCCATGGAACAATCCTAAGGAGATACGTCTATTCCTGGAGGGCTTGGCTATCGGAAAGATCAAGGCTCCAGCTTTTAAGCAGGACCCATTGGGATTCCAAGGCAGAGTTCTGCCTAGAAGAAGGCTGCCCCATTTCTTATGAGGGCACACTCACCATGGACTGATTAACCCGTCAGCATCTTTCCGAAGTCTGTCGGGATAGGGCAGTGGCAGAGCTGGTCCAGCTGGTCTCTTCCTGGGGCTGAGCAGGATAGTGGAGTGTCTATCAACGACCCAGACCTCCCCCGGCCACCGGAGAAAAACACACTGAGTCAGGAGTCAGGATCTCATTTTATTGTATCAGGAAGGGGGTTGTGATGGAGGTGGGAGTCGTAGGACGGGGCGAGGAGGAGAGGGGAAAAGGGCCAGTAATGTTTCACCACATTAGTGGTGGCTGGGCAGAGGCGGTCTTAGGTGGGGCTGTGCTGAGTCACTCATATGCAGAAGTTATGGCTAAAGACAGGTCACCAAACTGAGCCTCAAACCCCGGCCTCACGAGGCCCACCATGGACCGTTCCCCACTTTATCAGCCACACCTCCTAATCCACTCCCTATGAGCCTATAGGGGCTATTTTCATTTAAACCACCAAAGTGAGGAATAGCAATGTGGGGCCATTAAAATACACATGTGTAGTTGGACATGGTGTGCATGCGGAAACCTCAGTCAGTACTCATCAGTACTCAAGAGGCTGAGGTCAGCAAACTGCAAAGTGGAGGGCTTTGTAACACTCGAGTTACACAGAGAGAGCTTGTTTTAAATACAAACCCAAAAGTAAATGAAATTTCAAGTATAGCTTAAACACTCTCAGAAAGAAGAGAGTTTGTAGTTGCTACCGAGGTAAAAAGACAAAGCATTTCTTCAAAATGTCTGGCACGTGCCCTTTGCCGATGGTGTCTTTCTTCCTCAGCTTGTAGCGTTCTAGAACAGAAACCCAACCATGGACTAGATTCTTTTATACTTAGCTACTTTAAAAAATACTGTTTGTGAATCAATCCATTTTACTTTCTGCTGTTTTCCACAATGTGAGTAGATCACAGTTAATTTTTATTTTGTTTTAAAGCTTAGGTGAGGATTTTATTGAAAGAAGCATAAAGGGGAGGAAAGGGAAAAAGAGAGACAGAGAGAAAGAGGATGAACGAGAAGAGGCAAGGAACGGTCTGCATTGCATGTGTTTAACTAGATGCTTGCTTGAGGTGGAATTGCCAGGTCATGGGGTACATATGTTCAATTTCAAAAGTATTTTCTGACTAATGAAAGTGTTTAAATTTTATAAAGTACTATCTGCTAATCTTGAATATTATTGCCAGTGCTTTTGTGTGTCTTTGTAGCCCAGTAACCTATTGATAATGGAAATTTGCATATGGATTCTGGGAATATAGTCAAGATTGCTTTTTCCCCATGTGGGGGTATCTGATGGACTCAGCATAATTGTTGGAAAGTCCATTCTTTCCTCATTGCCCTGCAGCAACAGCTTAAATCAAGTGTGAACATGTGATTTTCCCAGCCCCAGCCTTCCCCATAGCAGACTGACAGGTCTCCTGTCTGACAGCATGGCTCTGCTCTCCTCCTTTCTACCCTTGAAGGGTTGTTTGCCTACTCTTGGTCTTTTCCTAGTTCCTATAAGTTTGCTATCAATTTGAGTGTTTTGAGAAATAAAACCTGGAATTGTGACTGAGACTACAGTGATGAATTTGGAAAAAATGGGCATCTTTAAGATATGAAATTTTTCAAGACATAAATTGAACACATGCTTCCACTTACTTAGTCTGCTGGACTCCTTTAAAAGTATTTGTAATTTTTCTTTTAAAAGTTTATACAGTTTTTGTATTTACCTAGTATATATTGATTTTTAAAATTTTGTTTTACAAGTTGACAGATAAATTGTATGTGTTGTGTACAACATGATGATTTTCATGGATGTGCATTGCAATGGCTGTGTCCAGCTACTCAGTCTCACATTATTTTCTTTTTCTGTCTTTCTCTTTTTTTTAGAAAGGTTCTTTCAGTGTGGGCTGGCTAGCCTGGACTCCTCTTCCTGCCTCAGTTTTCTGAGTGTGTCATATCCAGCATTCAATAGACTTTTGATGCTCTTTAAATTATATACCAACATTTTCTAATACATGTTGTCAATATATTTGATTTATATATTGATCTTGCTTTGAGTAATCTTTCTAAGTTTGCCCTTTAATTATATGTTTGTCTCAATTCTTTGTGAGTATAAATATAATTTTTCTTTTGAAAAAATAGTTAATTTAGTTATCAGTTAATTAACATCTATATTGTACTTCTGAGGGTCTCTGATATAGCTTTGAATGGGTGCAGTGATGATGTGCACAGTCTTTTCATTCTTTTTTGTTGTGTATATAAGGAATATTTAATTCCCACCAGGATCACAGTTCTTTCTTTTAGATTCTGTGTATCAAAGCTAAGTTATTTGAAGAAAAACATTATAGTGATCAAATGATATATACAAAAATCTTACATTTTAGAAATTCTTCAAGTCATATTTCACTTTAACTTCCTTGCTCTGATCACAAGGAGAAAACTCTTTCCTTCTATATGTTTCTGTCTCCATTTAAGCACTACCAAGGGACATGAAAGACAATAAACTTCTTGCACAATGTGCAAAAATGACAATAGATTAATTTAAAATAATCCCAATTTATATCCAAAGAATTTTTTATAGGTCTTGTTGAATCAAGAATTTATGTAAAGGAAATATATATATATAAGAGTTGCTGAAGAATTTTGTAAATTTTGCAAAAACAATGTGGTGTTTGGACTAGCTATAAAAACATGTTTGTCTTAGGTCAAGTACCTTAAAAGCAAAGCCAAAGATACTTATTTTTGTTCTTGCAATTTTTTTGGAGGGAAAAGATGCTTTGACAACAGAAATTTGGAGCAAGGGGAAGCATTAATTATTAGTATGTTTCCACTAGAGATTTGTTTCTCTGCTACCACAGGGCAAGCATAAAACCAAGACTCTATGACGGTTAGCCCTGCCTGATGCGAGTGGTGGGCACTTTCATTCTCATATAAAGATTGTTTACAATTTCATGCATGGGTATGATGAGTGCTAGTCATTTTGCTCCCACCACCCTCCTTCATTTCTTCTTCCCTCTCACTAAACCCTTCTTTTTCATTAGTCTTTCTTTGCTTTCGTGCCTTCTTTTGTGTGTGACTCACTGAGTTCAAGTAGAATCACTGTGTGAGCATGGGCAGGAGATAACCAGAGTGTGATCACTGGTTACTGTGCCATTGGAGAATATAATACTTCTCCCATTAACCACTAACTAGCAGTGGTCTCTCAGGGAGAGGTGAGGTCTCAGACTCCTGTCTTATTCATGATGAGGTGCTGATAGGGTCAGTCTTGTAAAGGTCTTATGCTGTGGGATAATTCTTTGTATTCTGTGAATGTGTATTGCTCTAAATGGTTAATAATAAAGCTGATTTGGCCTAATAAGACTAGGCAGGAAAGCCAAACTGAAAATAGAGAGAGGAAGAAGGGTCGAGTTGAGGGAGATGCCAGCCAGCCACCAGAGGAACAAGATATACTAGAGAACAGGTACGTGACAAAATATAGATTAATAGAAATGGGATAATCTAAGTTGTAAGAGCTAGCTAGTAATAAGCCTGAGCTATAGGCCAAGCATTCTATAATTAATATAAGCTTTTGTGTGTTTATTTGGGACTGGGTGGTAGGGATAAAAGAAAAGCGCTGCTTCTATTTACAGTCTTTTGCGGATAACCAAGCTGTAGTAAGTTCATGAGTGCAGTGGCCATAGCGGGCCCAGAAGATACCTTTTGCTGCGTATCTCCCTATCCTCTGGCACTGTGTTCCCAAACCTTGGAAAGGAGTTATAGACACCTCATTTAGCGCCAACCATGTTACAATAATTTTATTCTTGACACTTTGACCAACTATGAAGTTCTTGCATTAACCACCACCCACTGAAATAAGAAGTATCTTAGAAGAAGGCTGATAATCACTAACCTCGAAAGGTGGTCAGGAATTGGGTAGGAAGTATCATTTTATACCTGTTTTCTAGGGAACCACAGCTGAGTTATAAGCAGCTACTGGGTAGTTAGATTCTATTCAGATGGGCATCGTTGACCCTAGTAAAGGGCAGATGAAGGGGTAGATGTACAGGCTGGGTAAGGAATCTGATTGAGACACCAATAGCATCTAGAACAGCATTATAGACTTGAACAACATTGCTGTAAGTATAAATAATAGACAAATAGATGCTGTAATGGAGCTGTGAACTGTGGTAGAAGTTAGGGAATTCAGTGTAGTCTGCTTCACAGTGTGCCTATTTCATTGTTTTATTCATTGGCACCAACATTTTCTTCACTGAGGCTGTTTTCAAACCAGAAAGAAGAGACTGATAACGCAGGGTGTATGGCAGGAATCTCACGATTGAGGATTATGACAATACTGGGAACATGGAATGGGAATGTTTAACCAGGCAGAGACATTTCAGTGTCTACTAGTTTATAATAGGATCAGTTCCTGTTGATAGCAATGGTTAATGTCTGACTGTGTAAGTAGGCCACTAAAGCACAGCAAAGAATGTCAGAGAAATGGGAGATGTCAAGAAGACACATAGAAAGAAACCATGGAGTGGTGGGAGCAGTTAGAAAGGACAGAGAGGACAGGTACAGAGGACCAGAGGAACATACTGTTTGGAAAAGGGTAGTACAAGCAAGATAGTGAAGGTGTCCAAATGGGAGCATTGAAGTTAAATAAAGGGAGAATGGCTTGGAAGTAGCAAGAATGGGATGGAGCCATAATGGACTACGCTTTCTGATACCAGGATATGAATGATTGTTCCCTGAGAAGACTGTGAAGTGTCTGATCTCAGGGGAAGACAAACTTCTTTGCAAAAGCAGAGGTAATGTTTCTCAATAGAAGCAGAGGGCATTTGCAAGTATCTACACAGTGGGGCAGTGAGTATAGGAGCCACAGAGAAAAGATTAAAGTGAATAGGTGGGGCTGGAGAGATGGCTCAATGGTTAAGAGCATTGACTGCTTCTCGAGAGGACCTGGGTTCAATTCCCAACACCCACATGACAGCTCAAAACTGCCTGTAATTCCAGTTTTAGGGGACCTGACACCCATGGCAAAAAGCCAATGCACATAAATAAAAAAAATTAAAAACAAAACAACCCAAAAAAGTGGATAGGCATATTAAAGCATGAAATATTATTTTACACTCAAGAATTTTATTGGGGGCTGGAGAGATGGCTCAGTGGCTAAGAGCATTGCCTGCTCTTCCAAAGGTCCTGAGTTCAATTCCCGGCAACCACATGGTGGCTCACAACCATCTGTAATGAGGTCTGATGCCCTCTTCTGGCCTGCAGGCATACACACAGACAGAATAATGTATACATAATAAATAAATAATTATTTTTTTTAAAAAATAATTTTATGCCATCAAAACCCATAACATGACTGTATCATTGACATTAAGGTTAACTATAACTAATTAAAAACCCCTAATTTATTTCCATTTTACTGATGTCAGGGTTAACTATAATTAAATGCTAATTCTTTCTAATCCTTACTCAATTTGCATATTTCCAATGACATTTAAAAAGGCAAAGCTAATTAAATACTGCTTTGAATTTGCTTTAAAGGCAATAATAATTTTTTTTAAGAAATAGAAAAGCCAATTGTGAATATTAAGATGGGGACATGAGCTATGTCTTAAGGTCGCGTCACTCAGAAGGCCCTTCTTCAGGCTTGCTGGAGCTACATTGCCTTCCCAGGAGCAGTTGCTTAGCAACAATGACAAACTCACATCCTTGATTAAGACTGAAGCTGAGCCCAGTCTTCAATGTTTCTCTTGTTCTTTTGATGAACTGGTAAAGCTAGTTGGGATGTTCCAGGGTTGGCAAAACTGGATTTTGGAGGTGCAGTTTCCTACTGAGTTTCCCTACTTTGTAGATTGTTTTCCTAAATCCCATGGGGTTGTTGAATACTCATAAGTATTAGTATTTAGCACAGTGTTTGGCACATGGTAGACTCAATAATTATTTATTGAATGCATTCTGATGGGAGTTTTCTTAATTAATGGACAAATTATTTGGTAAAAGTTATGGTTGTGTGTGTGTTTGTGTGTGTTTGTGCACATGCACATGTATATGCCTGCAAGTTTGAAGTTGCCTGCCCAGACTTTTCTCTTTTTTTCTAGTTCATGCCTAGCATAATTATGTTCTTTAATCTTATTTGCATTTGGCACCACAGAATAATACAAACGCAAAATAGGGCTTCGTATAGTGAATGGCTTGTCAGGAACCAACACTGTTGATCTGTAGTAAATAAAGCCTGCTTTAATTGGTGTCTTATTAGGCTACAAAAAGAAGTGGTGCCCAGCCTTGTCTGTGCATCCATCATAATCATGCTGGGTGATTCAAAGCCTTAATGCTGGCTCTTCCCACAGAGAGGCTTACTCTTTCTAGGTCAGCGCTGGGGCACAGATGCTTGTTGCTCCGAAGAGTGTGATATGTTTCTAAGGTGCAAAACTGCTGAGTCTTTCCCTCTCAGAACACCCCTGCTATCATTTAAGGATAAAAAGCATCTCCTGACTTGTTCCCCTGCCTCACAGGCTGTAGTTCCCTTGACCTGGCCATTGGGTGCAGCTCTGTCCTCTAGCTCTGGTTTGAACATCTGTTTGCAATCTTGCTTTATTCTCTGGTTGACTTGAATGCCTTTATGATTGGTTTCCAAGCAGAATGTCCAAAGAATCTTGAAGAAGTTCACTTCCTGTGTATCTGAAGCACACATTATTTGTGTTAAAGTTGAAAATGCAGTTGCTAAATAACTTTAAGCACATGACTTTATGACTGTAAGGAAAATATAAGGAATTAAGCTGTCAGTTTTCTCATAAACTGGTGTGCTGCTTTTATTAGGGAAACTGTCATTGAGAAAGCAGAGGCTGTCTCACTGGAAAGACAGACT
Organism: Ondatra zibethicus; assembly: GCA_004026605.1. Taxonomy (NCBI): domain Eukaryota; kingdom Metazoa; phylum Chordata; class Mammalia; order Rodentia; family Cricetidae; genus Ondatra; species Ondatra zibethicus. Next base: position 11,708 of record PVIU01024225.1, read on the forward strand.
GTAATGACTGGGGAGAGGCGGAGAGAGCTTTAAATTAAAGGCCCTGGCTGCTCACTTCACGTCCGTCCCTTCAGGAGTCAGGTAAGTTCTCCCCCATGCTCAGCTTAAGAGCCTGGGCTTTGAGAATAAGGATGTTTGCTGTTTTGAAATAAATATATTTTTATTGTGTATAGACTCTTCTTCAGTGTCCAAATGGCCAATGTAATTTATCTTCTCCATCTTATTTGCCAGTGAGTTAAAGTTTCTTATTTCTGAGTAAGAGCTCCCTGCAGAGGATTGAGGCTGAGCCTCCAGCAGTGAATGTGGGCTTGTGGATTTCACAGCAGGAGTGAGACTTAGAGAATGAGGGCTCTCAGGAGTTTTATTCATTTTATCTTGCTTTGGGTTTCTTTAAAAGACTATGAAATAAATGTTGAAGAAAACATAAAGCTTATTTGTACTCCACTTGTTTATTTTTGGTGAATATTAACTGCTCTTTGAAAATTATTTTTGTGTGAATTAATAACAATAAGATTAGCTCATTGAATAAATCAAAAACAATGGAAAAAGAAAAGTATTGAATGTATTAAGAAAAGAAAACCACATTCACTTAACAATCCCCAACTTACTCCACTGCCCTTTAGGAGAAAATTCAGTCCATAGTACACTTTTTGTGGGGTAGGAATCAGGAGTTAGGGAATATGTTCTACTCTGGACTGGACTTTGATCTGTTCAGAAACGGGAAATGTCAGATAAGAATAGAATTGCTGTCGTTATAAATGAATCCGGTTTGGACAACAATGCTTGAATGTGAGGCCAGTGAGGCTACCTGTGCTTTGAGAACTCTGTTTTACCACAAGCTGGGTGCCTGGGTAAGGTACGAATCAGCAAGTCTAAGGCGGGTCTGTTCAGAGAGCTTATCGTAAGATGTGGAGGTGGGAAGCAGACTCTGACTGTGGCTAAACAAGAGAAGAAAACCATTAAGGCATTACCCTACTTCCTGGGGAAATGAGAACTGAAAACTACTGAATGAAGCTAGAGTCCAGCTGACTTACGTCTCCTATTATGGGAGCAGCGGTAGCGATCAGGTAGCAGTTCTGAATCTCAGTGTTCTGGAGAGATGAAGGAAGGTGTGATCATAGCACAGAGCAGCCCGGTCTGGATGCTGTGTTGATTGTTATTGCTGTCCTAGATAGCCTGGGAACCGTCATGGACTCCCTGGACACAGCGACTGCACAGTTTGGGTTTGATCTTTTCAAAGAGCTGGATAAAACAAATGATGGCAACGTCTTCTTTTCCCCCGTGGGCATCTCAACAGCCATTGGCATGATCCTTCTGGGGACCCGAGGAGCCACTGCCACGGAGTTACAGAAGGTGGGCAGCTTCCTTTGCTATTCAGGTGGAAACTTGGTTTGGGGGTTTAACCCTCTATCATTGAAAATGTGCTCATCTTGACTTGGCCAGAAAATAGATGATGATGTGGAACAGTTTCAGGTCTGTCAGAGAAGGCCTCTTCCCTCTCTAGATACCGCAGTATCATTTTCTCTTTGATGCATGGAATTCCTTTGGGTGGGAGTTGTGGTGAGTGGCCTCATCAAAAGCCACTATTCTTATATATAAAGAGAGAATATAAAAGTCCAAAGCCACTGTGATCAGCTTTTTAATTTCTATTTTGTCTACCTGACATATTGAAGATTACTAGGCTCCTCTGGAGATTAGTGGGCAACCTAGACATTTCCCTGGCTCGTCAAGGAGATGATACCTGGGTATCTTGAAAAGACTTTGCCAGCCTTCCCTTGGCTATGGGAAATTTTTCTCTATTCTGACAATAATGACAGTGTTTTCTCTCTATCAGGTACTTTACTCTGAAAAAGGCACAGGAAGCTCCAGAATAAAGTCTGCAGAAAATGAGGTGGGACATGTTTCTATATTTTTTAGTGTGATTACTTTTTAGGTGTAGAATCAGTGTAGGAAAGTACTAGAAAAAGCATACCTCATTTACTATCAAGCAGTAGTCACTAGAGTCAAATAATATTTCTAGGCATGTTAGTCCATTTTCTGTTGCTATAACGAAGTACTAGAGTCTGAAAGCATGACAAATAGGAGCTGGTTTGTTAAGCTCATGTCTTTGGAGCTTGAAATTTCCAGACCAAGTGTCTTTATGTGTTTGGCTTCCATGGAGAGGTCTTCTGGGATACATTATAATGTGAAGGATCAGGGGATAAACATTGGTGACACACAGAAGGGGCTAAAACTTGTGGGCTATTCTTGCTTTGGGAGACTACCATTACTATCTTCTGAGGGAAGTTCCTTTGGTGACCTAATCGCCTTTCCTACTAGGTTCCTTAAGTGTCTCACCACCTCTTAACATTGCTTTACCAGGGTTAGACTTTTAGAACATAAACTCCTGGGAGAAAAACGACTTCCAATCACAACATTTGTACTGTACACAAACAGTAGATTCTCAATAATGATAAGAGATCAGAACTTTAACACACAACAATCACTATGAATGCTAACACGTCAACAGGTTGTTGTAACAGTTTTGGGGTTACAGAGAATTGGGTAACGTTCTGGCTTGGGTATGCCAGGACTTTGGGAACTTTGGCAAGTAATTCACTTTCTTTAGTCTTCTGTGACATTTCTGATAGAATCATTTAGATCATATATTTTACTCACCTAGTACTGGTGGAAACTGAAAACAATATTATTGCTAAACTGAATTAATATTTTGCTTCTACTGCTAATATTTCCTTAAATACTATCGGCACAGGAGCATCGTTGTCTTCCAGATCTAGCTTTCTGGTATCTCTGGTTTTATCAAATACAGGGTGGGATGGGGCCCATTAGGTCACTGGTTAGGGTGGGATGGGGCCCATTAGGTCACTGGTTAGCATCTGGAAGTGACCCAAGGTCTCAGAAGGGCACAATTGCTCTGTCAGAAAGCACAGCACAGTACCTCTCATAAAGTTATACTTTCAACCTCCCAACATTGTGAGCTGGTCGCTTCATAATCCCACAATGCTAGGCTGTCTGTGCGGCTCCGTTCCACCGTGGACTTGTGCTTCCATCTCGGGATTCTTAACTGAGTTAGATCAGGTGGCTGCTCTCATGTGCACCTGAGACATGCAGTAGCTTCCAGAGAACTTAGTTCTCCGCACAATAGTTCCCGCACAATAGTCCCTCAGACTACACCGGAACCTCGCCTGGGACAGAGACATGCAGTAGCTTCCAGAGAACTTCTCCGCACGCACAATAGTCCCTCAGACTACACCGGAACCTCGCCTGGGACAGATTCCTTTATCCTGGGTGGAGAGATTCATGACTGGGTGCAAGTTGCCTTTCAGTTCATATACCTGCCCTCTTCCACCATGAGCCGGTTCTGCCCCTTCCCTAGGAGTTTTTGGGAGCTGAGGAAATGAAGAGTAGAGGTACTGACTGCGACAAAGACATTGGGGCTGGGACATATTCCAGAGGCAGCTAACCCAATCTCTTTATTAGTAGAGGAATAAACATGAGTGAAGTCCAGTGGCAGACTTGACATGTACTACTAGTATGGCATGAATTCAGAATATTATGAACCCTTCTCTTCCAAAGTGGTGTTAAAATCTCAAGACGGTGTAGGAAGGTAGAAGGGATAATGCAGTGAGTACTGTGTGAGTGCCTGTATGAGGTATGAGAAAAATGCCATTGCCAATCCTTGATTCCCTTCCCTGAACATAGACCTCTTTCGTGAGAGTGGAAGTTCCATTCTCTTGAATTAGGAATTTATTATCCAAATGCACTTCTTATTTTGCTACGAATGGCATCGTTTGCCATCATATTGCAGTCCTAATGGGTTCATTTTTACATGTTAATGGGCCTTCTAGAATTTCTAGTGGTAAATCTTTTATTTGTATAATAATATACTTAGTCATGCTACTTTAAAATTAAGCACATTTGGTTTACTAATATTATGTTAATTTTAAAAAATGTTATAAATGATGCCAAAAAATGTTTTTCTTGAACATTTCTGTCCAATTTTAGTATCAAAATAACACTAGGCTCTTAAAATGAGCTTATTATGTATTTTAAGTATATAATATTTTATCAGCTCCTCAAAAGTTTTATGCACGTATAAAGCGTGTTTAATTGCTTTCATCCTCCCTCTCCACATCTTTTTATATTGTCCCAGTTCTTAGTTTTGCTCCCACTTTCAAGTTCTTTAAAAAATGTAAATAAGCCACAGAGTCCAGTTTGTGCTGCCCATATACTCATGAATATGGTACCATCCACTGGATCATCGTGACTTTAGAGAAGGCTGATGTTCCCTTCCCTAGAATCCATCAACTGTCAATAGCTTCTGAGTTAGGGCTTAAGGTTCTTGAGCCCCTCCCACCCCTGCACTGGAACCTTGACTGGCTTAACCTTGTGTGGCTCTTGGGCAGGCAACCACAAATATTGTGAGTTCATGAAAACAGAGGTCTTGTTATTTCCTGAAAACACTTTCGTCATGGTCCTTCCCAACCTCTGGCTCTTACAATCTTCTGTGGTGGGTCCTGGGCCCTGGGAGGAGACAATGTGATACAGATGTCCCATTTCTGACTGAGCACTTATTCTCTGTACTTTGACCAGTTTTTTTTTTAATTTTTAAATTGTGGATGTGTTTGTTTAATTCAGAAACTCACCTAATTCATTGGGTAGAATTTGGATTAAAACTATTTTTACCTTTGCTATTTTCCTTTTTATGTGATTTAGGTTTTATTTATTTAGTGGATTTCTTATTAAAGAGTTGTTTTGATTCCATTCTCATTTCTTGTTGTGTCTAGTCTATGGACAAAACATCTTACCCTTAATATCAGTCTGATATTTGAAATTGATGATCATCTAACATCTATCACATATAACGCTCTACTCCTTCTGTCTGCCTTCCCTTTATGTACCAAAACACAGTTTAACCTCTTTTTAGATCATATATTCATATGCTTAAAAATCCCCTACCAGATTTTAAAGTGATTTTTGAACTGTAGGATTCTATGTTTTCTGTATAATTACTGTTATAAGACAATTTTATATTTTCAAGTGGTTTTATGTAGTTACTTATCATCTTTTCATTTCAACTTGAAGCCATTCAGCACTTCTTATCAGACCCCCTACTTTTATTTAACTGGAAAAGTATTAATTTCTCCTTTGCTTTTGAAGGACAGTTTTACTGGATATGGTATTCTTGGTGTATTCTACAGTATTCTTTTCTTTCAGTATATTTTAAATAGCATATCAATCCTTTCATAACATTTTTTTCTGAGTAATCTGTCAATATAATAGATGCTCCCTTGTATGTAACAAGTTGTGTACTCTGGTTCTCTCTAGATTCCTTTTTTTACAGTTTGGCTATGGTGTGTGGCTTCAGAGGTCTTTGTAGCTTTGTCTTGGATGGAGATCTTTGAGCTTCTGAATGTCTATTCTTGAATTCAAGACTTTCTCAGAGGCCCCTAAGGAAGTTTGTTTTGTTTCCTTCTTTACTTTCTCCTTTCCTCCTTGTCTCCATCTTTTTCTCTTTCCCCCTTTCCTCATTCCCTTCCCTCTTTCTGTTCTTTTGTTGAGACAGGGTATCACTATATATTCTTAGTTGGCCTGGAACTTGCTATAGAGACATGCTGGCTTTGAACTCGCAGAGATCTTCCTACTTCTGCCTTCTGAGTGCTGAGGTTAAAGACATGTACCACCATACCCAGCCTGGGATATACATTTCAATAAAATTATTGAATGCACAAAATCTACTAAACAAACAAGTAAACAAAAACACTTTTCTGGGGACTATCTGTGCGAAGCTTGTGCAAGTAACACAGTTGGAGATTTGTGAGTTGCTACTTAGGCATTCTTCCTGTTGATTTCTAGTGCACTGCAGGCTCAGTGCACGGATACCTTGTTTGTTTCATAGCTTAAATTTAGATGAGACTGAGACCAGTCCTTCCTGTGCTTCCCCAGAAGTCAGAATGCTCGACATGTTTCCCTCTTTCTTTCTCTCTTTTCCTTGGGTCAGAGTCAGAGTAGGCTCACCTCTGCAGTATCCATGCTGTGCTGTTGGAAGGTGCTGTGGTTGTGAGTTCCAAGGATTTCCCTGCTGTTTTCACTGTACTCAGCTTTACACTCAGTTCAGGAATACAGGGACCTTTGAATTGGTTTGAAAATTTCCCAAGGTGACTTTGTTAGCATGAAGTCTCTTTGTCAGAGGCTTGGGCCATGTATTCTTCCATATTGCTGGTGTCATTCTTTTGTGGTTTCCTTAGTAACGATTTACATATGGTGGATGTCGTCAGACTGTATTCAGCTCTGCTATGCTTTAATGACTGTAGAGAATTCTAGGTTTATATTTCTGGTACCCATTGGAAGATTCTCGTCTCATATTCTAATATTACTATTGGCAAGCTGTCTTGGTTGACATCTTTGACAGTGATCTACCAAATTATTTTCCATTTAAAAATTTTACCAGTATTTGTCTAATCATGGACTTCTTTTATTTATGATAACTTTGACTTGCTGTAATTTCTGAATGAAAAGTTCATGCATTTCATGGTGTTCCTCCAGGAGTCACTCATGTCTCATCCACTGTGTGGGCCCCAGGGCTTGAACTCAGGGAGTCAGGCTTGCTGGGAGCAACCACCTTCAGCTGAATCATCTTGCAGTACTTTCATGAGTTTTGCCATAAAATAAGACATAAAAATGATTCTGCACCATAATTTCTAATATTCTGTTGATAAGCTCAACAAAGATTTTTGTTTTTTTTTCTAATTTAACTGTTTTTCTCCTCAAAACTCAGCATCCACAGCTAATTAAGATGTTTATATTAAAATAATTCATACTTTTCATTATTTATGAAAATTCTCAATCACTTAATTTTTGAATAACATAGCTTCCCCATTTTCTTCTTCATTGTCTTTTAAAAAATGCTTGAACTATTCTATTACACATATTTCTTAATGTCAGGCATATTTTCATCATTTTTTTTGTCTTCTGTGGAATTTGAAGACAGTTGTTTAGAGCCATCTGCAGGTCACTAACTCAGCACTAATGAACAGCACTGACAAGCTGTCTAACCATGCAGTGCACTTTAAATGAGAATCAAATATTGATTTATAGGAGTTGTGGTTTATCCAAACTGAAAGCTATACACCATCACTTGTTTCTTGAGCATGTTTTCTTTTTCCTTCCTTTTATTGAAAATAGATTCTTGTCTCATACAATATATCATACTTACTATTTCCCCTCCCTCTACTCCTTCAAGTGCCTCTATATCTACCCTTCCATCTGGGTCCATATCTTTCTGTCTCCTACCAGAAAAGAATAGGCTAAAAGATAATAACAAAACATAATAAAATAAAATATAGTAAAATAAAACAGAATCATCAATCTAAGTCAAACAAAGCAAACAGAAGGAAAAGAGTCCCAAGAGAAAGCACAAGAATCAGAGACCCAGTTGTTTACACACCCAAGAGTTCCATAACAATACTAAACTGAAAGCCATAATATATATGCAGAAGACCTGGTATAGACTTATGTTGGCCCTAAGCTTGCTGTTTCAGTCTCTGTGAGTTCAGACGGGCCTTGCTCAATTGATTCAGAGGGCCTTGTTCTCCTGTTATACTCTATCCTCTCTGTCTCTTACACTCTTTCCATCTCTTCTTCCCAGGGTTCTTTAAGCTCTGAGGAGAAGGATTTTTTGGAGACATCCCATTTGGGTGCTGAGTGCTCCAAAGTCTCTCTGCACATTTTTTATCCAAGGGTCTCTGTATCTGTTGTCATGTGCTACAGGAGGAAGCTTGCTTCTCCAGTGATAAATAAGGCACTGATATATGCATATAGCAGAATACTATTAGGAGCCATTTTATTGTTTCTCTTTTAGACTAGTAGTATTTGGTTTATCCTAGGTCTCTGGGCTATCTAGTTTCTGTTTCTCAGATCTCCCAAGTGTCAGATATGGCTTCCATTTTGTGGAGTGGCCTTAAGTCAAACCAGACATTGGTTGGTTACTTCTACAAGTCTGTGCCACCCTTACCCTAGCATATCTTACAGAAGGATAGATTGTAGGTCAAAGGTTTTGTGGCTGGGTTTGTGTTTATGCTTCTCTTTTGGTAGTGTGCACAGTACCTTCCCACACTAAAAACACCAGAATGCAGGGGTGAAGTTTCCATATAGGCACCAGCTCTACTTCTCCATGTTCAATGATTTATATGTGTGTTGTCCCTGGCAATTGGACCCAATGTCAGTGTGCAGAGAGCACTCCGTTGTCTTGGCAACAGGCTATGTTCTTTTGGGATTTCCACAGGACACCCTTAGCCAAGGACTAAACTGAATGCAACCGAGTCCTGATACTGGAAGCCTTGTTTGCTGACAAGAGATGGCCAGTTGGGACTCTGTCTCTCCTATTTTTAGCAGACTTCATTAGGATATCCTTCACATATTTTAGGAAGTTTCCACTGCACTAGGTTTCCATATCATCCCTCAAATTCCCCTCAATTCCATCTGTTTCTCCTGCATTCCCTCCCTCAACCCTATTTCTCCCCTTCCACCTGATCCTTCTGTCCCTGTCCACACCCACATCCAGTACACTTGTAAAATCTGTTCTATTTTCCCATCCCATGGAGATCCATGTGTTCCCCCTAGCTCCTTCTTCTATACCTAACCTTTCTCAGTCTATGTATTGTAGGATTATAGGTTGTTTATCATTTATTTAATGGGTAATAGTCATATATAAGTGATTACTTGCAATATTTATCTTTCTGGATCTAGGTTACTTTACTTGGGGTGAATTTTCTAGTTTCATCCATTTGTGTGCAAATTTCACGATGTCATTTTTTAAACAGCTGAGGAATACCTTATTGTGCAAATGTACCACATTTTCTTTATCCATGTTTCAGTTGAGGGACATCTAGGTTGTTTCCAGTTTCTGGATATTATGAATGAAGCTGTTATGAACATAGATGAACAAGTGTCCTTGTGGTATGATTGAACCATATTCCCAGGAGTGGTATAGTTCAATCAATTTCCAATTTTCTGAGGAACCACTATATTGATTTTCAAAGTGGCTGTACCAGTTTGTACTCCCACCAGCAATGGAGGAGTGTTTCCATTCTCTGTTTAGACCTATACTCCATTTTTAACTGGATATTAGGCTTGTTGATATCTAGTATTTTATGTTCTTTATATATTTTATATATTAGCACTTTATTAGATATAGGGTTGGTGAAAATCTTTTCTTATTTTGTTGGCTGCCATTTTGTTCTATTGATGGTGTCCTTTGCTTTACAGAAGCTTTTCATTTTCATGAGTTTCTATTTATTGTTTATCTTAGTGCCTGCACTATTGGTATTCTGTTCAGAATGTTGTCTTCTGTGCCAATGCCGGGTGTTACATATGGATCTATTTGCATTCTTCTACATGCAGTTAGTTATCCAATTTTTGCGGAACCATTTGTTGAAGATGCTGTCTTAAATTTTAAACCTTTATTCAAGGATAGACATTCTCCAGAAACATTTTTCTGCAATAGAGAACTGATGTGAACATCTAAATGTTTGTGTCTGTCTTGTGGTTGCTTGCTATTTTCCCATGAGTTTGACTTGAGGCTTGTTTGTTCACAATATATAATTTTGGAACATGATCTTGCACTTGGTTTATGACCTTGGGACACAGTAAAGCCTATGATGTAGTCAGTTTTGTGATGAAGATACCTTTTTACTTCCGAAATAGGATCTTTGGGTTTTACCAACTCCAGGTCACTATCAAGATAGTACAAACTAAAACCCCAAACCTGTTTGAAAACAGGGTTTTCTTCTTTCCCCTTGTTTGCATGTCAGTTTAGTCATAAATGACTCACTAGGAAATTAGTGCACATTAAGTTCTTAATTTCCAAAGGGTGTGATGCACCTGACCTGTTCACTGCTTGCTCAGATCAACCCAAGCAGCAAGAAACTGATTGCTAGTCACCTAGCCTTTCGTAACAGTAAGGAGGCAGCAAAGGTCAGCCCCGTCGATACTGCCAGAATGGTGGGGATATGTATTTTCAAGTCAAATGTCTGCAAAAAGTTATCAGTTATTTGCAAAATTTAGGTATCTATTTTTTTCTGGTATAGTTGTAGGCAGTTGGGGTGTGACCAATGAAAATAAGAGACACAATAAAGAATTAAATAAATATTTATGCATCATTTTATACAAGAAAATGACTTTTTAGTTCTTATGTGGAATCAGGAATAAATCACTCACTTTAAAGCTAAACTGCATCTCTCTGCATCCTCTGTGAATTAAAGCAACCAGAGCCCACACAACAAGTCATGAAACAATGTTCTGCCCTGGTCTAAGAAACTGTTCTGGCTCACCCGGCTTTGCCACGCAGTGCCTACAGCACACAGTCAGAAAGCTGGTACAGCCTACAGAAGGTAGCCAGAAGGTTTCGATAATTATTTTTTAAAAACAGTGACAAATTTCATTTTAGTTTGGTTTGCAGCTCTCATAAATGATCACTTTCTTCATGAAAAATTACTTTTAATATCCCAGTGTCAGTGGAGAAGAATTATCTAGGGGATCCTTTACATCTTTCAAATGTTTAGAGTCTGTGAACAGATAAAAACAAATGTATGAAACACTTAGTGAGCTGTTACGTTTGAGACCCAAAGTGATAGCTGGATCAGAAAATAAAGATTTATAGTAATGGGGGCTGCTAGTGGCTTCTCCATGAAGCTCAGGTTGGGTTTGACTTGCATCTATGTTTGTAGAAAGCCAGATGATGTCCAGAGACCAATGGTATTTTTCTCTCAAATTTGATCATAGAGGAAGGACTCTAGCCACATCCTTTTGGAAGAGAATCTAGGCTTGCTTTTGCCAAGATAACCCACTGAATTTTTGTCTTGATTTTGAAGATTGAGAAGACAGAAGAAATACATGACCAATTCCAAAAGCTTTTGACTGAAATAAGCAAATTCCCTAATGATTATGAACTGAACATAAGCAACAGGCTGTTTGGAGAGAAAACATACCTCTTCCTTCAAGTAAGTTCTGTTGTGCATGCCACATCTATGTGCGGCACCAACAACTGGCCAGTATCCTGTTTAGAACTGAGTTCTGGGGCCACGCTGCCAAGCTGGCTGCTTGCCATGGTCCTGCTTTACTAGTCTTTCTGGACTGCTCTCCCGACATGCAGTTCCTTTTTGAATCCAGGGAGCCTATATCTGACTTTTGCTTTAGTCACATTGCACCTGAATGACAGTATGTGGAAGCAATAAGAACCATCTTCCCAGAACCTAAAAATTCACATTTTGACATTAGTTTTCCTAATGAACAGACACATGTATTAAGAGGTATTTGTACTTGACAAATTCTTCAATCTCTTTCTATTTCTTCCCCATCTCTCCTAAAGAAATACATAGATTATGTTGAAAAATATTACCATGCATCTCTGGAACCTGTTGATTTTGTAAATGCTGCAGATGAAAGTCGAAAGAAGATTAATTCCTGGGTTGAAAGCCAAACAAATGGTAGAGTATGAATGGATTTTTCACCAAAAAGCACACTTCTTGATTACCAGCTATGATGAAAGTCTTGGGCTTGAGGCTGCATAGATGCCAGATGAATGAACTTTGGGAGGAGCTAGAGATGGGTCCAGGCAAGGATAGGCATAAAGGTTGGATAGGGTACTGCAGGGGATGGGATGGTCTTAGCATATTCGGAGAGATGCAACAGTGGGAAATCGTTTGCACAGCTGTGAGTCACACTCACCTTTGTAGTTGCACGGCTGGCATCATGTTTATCGTTACCTTATTCTTTGTATACTAGACTTCCTCTCTGAGTCTGGAGCCCCAAGTGTGAATGGCATACAGCTCCCACTCTCTTTGTTAAGTGAAGCATACACAACCTTTCCACCAAGACTTGTCTGTACCTACAGCTAGGATTACTCAGGCCTCTTGCCCACTTGAGCATCTTGTAGGGATGATTAAATCTTCAGACACCTCCACCGTAAAGATTTGACGACTATCTTTCCCATCCTTCTCTTATTATTTTCTATTATAAATCAAATATATTAGAACTATTAGAGAAACATTGAGATAGACATCCTCTTTGGGGAGAAGTAGGTAGTATCTACCATCTTCTAGTACCACTATTAATGAGATTTGTTGTGATGTTGAATATTTTTTCTTTGTATTTTATTTAAAGAAAGAAATTAAGCAACCAGAAGACAAGGGTATATTGAAAGGTTGGCTGAACAGAATTTTTCATCATTTAGTGTAATGTGAACTGAATAAAAAAATGCAAGTTTCTGGGATTGAGGAGGTGCCCAAACAGCAAGAATACTAGTTTGGATTCCCAGAGCTTTTGTATGTAGTCGGAGACTGCTTGTTTGATTCTCAGCCTCCTAGACCTGAATATTCCCATAGAAACTATGTTAATTACAGCACTGTTTGGCTGATGTCTCAGGTGTATTCCTAGCTAGATCTTACATCTTAAATTAACACATTTCTGTTATTTTATATTTTACCCCATAGGCTCATGGTTTGCTAACTCTTGCTTCTTGGGCAGCTACATGGCATCTCCTTGACTCCATATACTCTTTCTCTATATCTCTTCCAGTCTGGCTATATTCTGTCCTGCCAGAGGCCTAAGCATATTTGTTTATTTACCAAGAAGAGCAGCACATATACAGAAGGACATCCCACATCTTATGTAAAAGCTGAGCATAGTGGGATGTGTCTGCAACTAGCATTGGGAGTTACAGGGTGGAGAGAGGTGGGCCCTTGCTGGCCAGCTAACCGCTTGAATTGGTGAGTTCCTGGTTCAGGGATCACCTTTGTCAAGGTGGAGTGTGATAGAGGAAGACAATTTAATGTTGAACTTGGGGTACACAGGTCAGTACTCTTTCTCATACATGCACTTTAAATCTATTTCCTTTAAATAATTTCTGAACCACAGGTGAGGATTCTGTTGAATATATAAGAATAATAGCTAAAATAGAATGCTTAAAATATGCCAGGTAGTGATTATAGGTCCACATTAAACCATGTATTCATTTCATCAACACCATGAGGCATGTTCTAATTCTGTTTGATAAATATGGAGACTTAGGAACTCATAGTGTTAATAAGTACAACTGCACGGAAACAGAGACAATATGAGAATTTCCCTGCTGACTCTGCCAGCAAATCCTTAGCGGACAAGGCCCTTGGGTGTTGACGTGGCTGCGGTGTCAATGGTGCTCCAAGTCCACCCGCATCCATATCTGTTACACTAGAGTCTGTGATATGCAGGACAGACCACTCTTTTCTGTTTCTCTCTTTTCAGAAAAAGTCAAGGACCTGTTTCCAGAAGGCTCCTTCAGCAGTTCCACCAAGCTGGTGCTCATTAATACAGTTTATTTTAAAGGCCTGTGGGACAGGGAGTTTAAGAAAGAACATACCAAGGAGGAGGAATTCTGGCTGAATAAGGTATGGTCCTTTATATATGTGGTCTGCTTACTTCTGGCATGTACAGTCTAAAGTCGTTTGGCCAAATGCCTTTTCAGTAGCTCAGACCTTTGTGGTTGTATTATTTTTAAAAGCTACTTGGGTGCCATATGATTTTCTTAATGTTTTTATCTCTGATTATTTGTTGCAGAGCACAAGTAAACCTGTTGAGATGATGACTCAGTGCAGCTCCTTCAGTTTCGCCCTCTTAGAGGACCTTCAGGCCAAAATTGTGGGGATTCCATATAAAAACAATGATCTTAGCATGTTCGTGCTCCTGCCCAATGACATAGATGGTCTGGAGAAGGTAAACCTTGACACCTCCTGGCCTATATCATTTTTTATTTTTATTTTTCTCTGCTCCCCTCCCTGCCACTCCCCTCCCTCCCTCAACCCTCCCCCAAGGTCCCCATGCTCCCAATTTACTCAGGAGATCTTGTCTTTTTATACTTTCTACGTCCCACGTAGGTTATATCTATGTAAGTCTCTCTTAGTGTCCATATTGTTGTCTAAATTCTCTGCGATTGTGGTTTGTAAGATGGTTTTCTTTGCCTTATGTTTAAAAACCACCTATGAGTGAGTACATGTGATAATTGTCTTTCTGTGTCTGGGTTACCTCACTCAAAATAATGCTTTCTAGTTCCATCCATTTTCCTGCAAAATTTAGGCTGTTGTTATTTTTTTCTGCTATGTAGTACTCCATTGTGTAAATGTACCACAT
>PVIU01024226.1:0-25920 GCA_004026605.1 Ondatra zibethicus
GTTTGTAAGATGGTTTTCTTTGCTTTATGTTTAAAAACCACCTATGAGTGAGTACATGTGATAATTGTCTTTCTGGGTCTGGGTTACCTCACTCAAAATAATGCTTTCTAGATCCATCCATTTTCCTGCAAAATTCAAGATGTCGTTATTTTTTTCTGCTGTGTAGTTCTCCATTGTGTAAATGTACCACTTTTTTTTTATCCATTCTTCAATTGAGGGGCACTTAGGTTGTTTCCAGTTTCTGGCTATGACAAACAAAGCTGCTATGAACATAGTTGAGCACATGTCCTTGTGGCACAATTGAGCATCCTTTGGATATATACCCAAAAGTGTGTATTACTGGGTCTTGAGGAAGGTTGTTTCCTAATTTTCTGAGAAATCACCACAGGGGTTGTACCAGCTTGCATTCCAACCAGCAATGCAGAAGTGTTCCCTTTTCCCCACAACCTCTCCAGTATAAGTTGTTGTCAGTGTTTTTGATCTTGGTCATTCTTACAGGTGTAAGATGGAATCTCAGAGTTGTTTTGATTTGCATTTCTCTGATGACTAAGGATGTTGAACATTTCCTTAAGTATCTTTCAGCCATTTTAGATTCCTCTGTTGAGAGATCTCTGTTTAGGTCTGTACTCCATTTTTTTTTATTGGATTATGTGTTCTTTTGGTGACCAATTTCTTGAATTCTTTGTATATTTTGGAGATCAGACCTCTGTCTGATGTGGGGTTAGTGAAGATCTTTTCTCATTCTGTAGGCTGTCGTTTTGTCTTGTTGACCATGTCCGTTGCTTTACAGAAGCTTTTCAGTTTCAGGAGGTCCTGAATTTATTAATTGTTTCTCTCAGTGTCTGTGCTGCTGGGGTTATATTTAGGAAGAGGTCTCCTGTGCCAATGCAGTCAAGTGTACTTCCCACTTTCTCTTCTGTGAGGTTCAGTGTGTCTGGCTTTATGTTGAGGTCTTTGATCCATTTGGACTTGAGTTTTGTGCATGGTGATAGATATGGGTCTATTTTCATTCTTCTCCATATTGAAATCCAGTTATGTCAGCACCACTTGTTAAATATGCTTTCTTTTTTCTACTTGATATTTTTTGCTTCTTTGTCAAAAATCAGTTGTTTGAAGATGTGTGGATTGATATCCGGGTCTTCTATTCGGTTCCATTGGTCTTCCTGTCTGCTCTTATGCCAATACCGGGCTCTTTTCAGTACCGTAGCTCTGTAGTCGAGTTTGAAGTCAGGGATTGTGATGCCTCCAGAAGTTCTTTTATTGTACAGGATTGTTTTGGCTATCCTGGGTTTTTTGCTTTTCCACCACAGACCCCAATCAAATGTTTTCTTTTATATGCTGCCTTGGTCATGATCTCTCTTCACAGCAACAGAACAGTAACTAAGACAATACGAAGTCACCCCTACACCCGGAAGTCAGCAGATTACAACTCTTAACCAGTGAGTAGAATGTCAGGGCCTCGGGTGGTGTTTTTACTTTTCATTTAATGATTTTCTTGGATGTTTAAATTTTGTTTCAGTAAACTTCTAGTTAAAAACGTAGGTTATCTGATGTTTTGTATGATTCTACCTTTGAGCCAGAGATTTTTCCACTTGGCGTGTATCCCATAGCTATGTTAGCATGTGCACACATATGTGCACATATCATGTTCATGCTGATATGCTCCTATACATAAATAAGACCGGCTACTCCAGCATTATTATTCAAATGGTCAGTAAACAAATTCAGCACCTTGGTGGTTTGAATGGCCACCATAGATTCAGGTGTTTGAATGCTTAGTCCCTAGCTGGTGGTGTTGTTTGGGTAGATCTAGGAGGAGCAGCCTTATTAGAAGAAACATGCGATAGAGGCGGGCTTGGGGCAGTCCTGGGTTGTGTGGACTCCTGCCGGTTCTATAGTTCCCTTAGGGTAGAGACGCCATCTTGCTGCCAGTAAATCAAGAACATTCTAGAAGGTCAGCGGTCCTGGTCTTGGGCACACGTGACTCTTTCCTTTGGCATTCATTCCAGGGCTATTTACAGATTCAGGCCTAATCCTCCGAAGAGCGTCCTTATACAGTCACAAGTCAGGAGTGCGTGCTCAGCAAGGCCTGGTTCTGCTTTGGGAAGTGACGCTGGGAAAGTTGTCATTAAAGCCTAGAGTGCCGTTCCTTTGGGAGAAGTTTCTGGAAGTGGAAACGTTGAGTCAAAGACCGTGAATATCCTTAAGGTTTGGGATTAAAAAACAGAGGATTGTAAGGAGCATTCAACTCAGTGTGCACGAACCTTTGGTGACCTGTCCCTCGAGATGGGGAGTTGGTAGACAAAGGTGGATCGGGTCAGAGTAGGAAGCATCTGTCCCTGGAGTCCAAGACATGTGGACCACTGATGCATGATTAATAAAAACTCAGGGTCAGAAGTTGGGGTTCAACTTGAAGATCCAAAAATCAAAACAGCCGGCTACTGGCTCTTACCTCAATCTCAGTCTGAATATGGTGCTCCTGCCTCCCGGAATCTCAGAATGAGACTGTGTCTGAGAGCTGTCTCTCTCTACCTCCATCACCTGTTTTATATTCCTCTCTAGGGCTTGGATTAAAGGCATGTACCACTGGGGTTAAAGGTGTGTGTTACCATAACCTGGTCTGTAAGGCTGACCAGTGGGACTGTTTTACTCTCAGATCTTTAGGCTGTCTTTATTTATCAAAATACAGTTGAAATGCCTCTACAGACCACCAGTGGTAGGCTGTCTCCTACAAAGTGTGTGACCGTAACTCTTTCCTGGACACAACCCTGCTGGACCTGACATAAGCTGAGAAGGTTACACAGGGTCCAGCTTCTTGGAATGTCAGCTAGACATGTCCAACATTGGTGATGTTGTCTACAGAACCCATAACTGAATACCACACAATGGACGTAACGAAAACATCATAAACCCCTCCTAATGTTTGAGTAGGTTTATGACTTTATGCTGGGTCAGATCCATAGCCGTCCCAGCTACATTGTGAAGCTGGTGGTGGACACTCCTGTCACCCTAGCTCGCTAGGTCCCCTGTTCCCACATCCTTGTGTTGCATTTTACTGTTCGAAGCTCATTCCTTCTTTCTTTTTTCCCAGATGACGCAAGAATCCCAGCACTGTCATTTTTTCCTCTTTGCTTCCCATCTCAGTGCTTACCTGCCCTCCAGACCTTGCTTGAGCTGATTTCCAGCAGCCCCCTGTGAACCTCGAACCTCTCCCTCAGGACCTTCTGCTGGGGACTGGACCCAAGGCAGCAAAAACCTAATATTTTCTTCTTTGAGAGAGACTCTCATGTAGCTGAACTTCTGTTCTTCCCGCCCTCACCTTCCAGGTGAGGATTTTCTCAGAAGAGCATTGTGGAACAAATCCTCTGAAATGATAAATGCATGAGAATGGCACTATTATTCCACTGTGTGAAATAATTTGATTCATGCTTGCTTTTAGATCCAAATGCTTTTCTTTCAAAATATGCATTTCTTTATAGTTTTTTTTTTTTAACATTCTGTTGCCACTGAGAGGTTCAGTGAAAATCTTGTCACTTTTTTGTAGGTGATGCAGGCTAAATTGAGTTCCTTTGAAAGGCTGTGTTGAAGCTCCCCAAATTCTACTTTTTATTGAGAATTTCATATGCACATATATGCATTTTGATCAAGCCTATTTCCTCTCCTCCTCTTTCTCCCTCCCCCTCCCTTCTGTTCCCCTTGCCCCCTTCCAATTCCTCCTCTATACCCTGACATGATTCCCTCCCAATTTCATATCTCTTCCTCCTCCTTTCCCCAATTTCATCCCCTCCCTTCCCCTCCTTCTTTCCCACAGAGTTCATGTAGGTGCTGCCAGGACGTGCATGGGTGGAGGGCTACCTACCAGCACAGCAGCCTCTCAAGGGAGTATGTTGAAGCACCTCTCCAGCACCTGAGTGGGTGCCTTATCAGAAATAACGTTCCTGAGATGAGACCAGTTAAGATGAGGGCACTGTGGAGCAGTATCTCGTACATTATGACTGGTGACATTGGGAGAACACCCAGGTGACAATGATGACACCGTGCCTTTGACTTCTGCCCTCTATGTCTTCTAGGACAGGTGGGACAGTCCACCTTCAAGCTGTCTGTTTCTGATACTTTGTGGATGACCCTAGGAGATGGGTATGTTGGTAACCTACGGTTCTTTCTGCGAGATTTAAAATTTCATTGTCTTTTCCTCCCTCTTTATTCACCATGTTGTTGTTTCTTGTGGCCCTGTTGGTATACAAAAGAGTTCCACAATAGTCCAGAATGGAGTATAACAAAGATTTATTTATCTGGAGATAAATTCACAGAAAGAGTGGTCATCTGCAGTCCTCTGTGAGTGCTGGGAATTGGAACCGACTCCAGCAGCCAAGAGGCCCATGCAAGCTTTTTGTCTACATTTACAGTACAAGAGACCATGTCCAAAGTGGGCCAATATCTTAAAGGCTATTGGCTGAAGGAGTTCCCACAGCACCTCACTCTTTTGTCTAAATAAGAAAGTTCTAAGCCTAATACAGAATTAAGTATTGTCCAGGGAAAAGAAGAGGCAAAAACATACATAAAAATAAATTAGAATTGCAACCAGCATGAGCAGTGTCAAACAAGAAACATGTGCTAAATGTTTCAATAGTTATCCTATCCTAAGGAGTCTAAGTCTTATAATAAAATGGCTTGGCTAAGTCATGAGAGGAAAGTAACTATGATTATCTAATCTTCAACCCCATTGAAGGCCTGAGAAGGGAGATAATATTACTTGAGTAGGCAGGAAGTGCAATCAAGCAACTTCCAAAATGTGCACTAGATGACGGAGATAACTGGTTACCTGGGCAATCACCCAAAGTCTCATTTGCAATGTTGGGGCAACCAGCTTTGGCTAAGAACTAGAGTAACTGACAGACCATTTTCAAAGGCAGGAAAATTTGAAAACCCATCTTATCCTGACTTAGCAAGATTTGATAGTCTTTTTGTTTGTATCCTGATTATCTAGTCTGGATACCATGTATTTTGTCAGTGGTTGAGGCATGGACATTTCTTTACCCAAAAGCCAGTTTTGTCAAGAAGAAAACAAGCTCCAAGTGGAGTGCCTTTGGTGTCCTACATTCTCTCGTGAATAGATCGGTGCTGCCAGGAGCAATCATGTCTCATGTCAACAGAACCCTAAGTTATTTAAATGCCATATTCTACAGTTCTTTGAAGTGTTTGAAGATTACCTACCTATGCAGAATACAATTTCTTTCTTTCTTTCTTTTTTCTTTTTTGGTGTTTCGAGACAGGGTTTCTCTGTAGCTTTGGAGCCTGTCCTGGAACTAGCTCTTGTAGACCAGGGTGGCCTCTAACTCACAAAGACCTGCCTGCCTCTGCCTCCTGAGTGCTGGGATTAAAGGCGTGCACCACCACTGCCTGGCCAGAATACAATTTCTATGCATCTAAAGAACCTGAGTAGTCTAACTATAAGTATGACAAACATGGATGACTATTGACTTGTAATTCTTAATACCTAGATAGCTTAAAGAGTAAGGCTTCATGTTAAAAAATTAAATAATCTTTAAATAAATGTGCAGCAAATGAAGACAATGACCTCAAAATGTAAACAATATATAAGTATCTTGATCAGAGGTAGAAACGTATAGTGCAATATGATAAATATATCCTAAAGTTGTATCAATATACAAAATGCCTTAAACAGAGGTAGGAACATGCATGCATGCAATCTGACAAAATAACTTTGCATAGGTGCACAAATATTGTAAACAGAAATAGGAACATATTCAATATAACAAATGTAATTTGAATTTGAATCAATATACAAGAATGTATACAAATGTAAATTATCTAGAAATTATAGCTTACAAGTAATATCACTATTATTCATTATTATTGTTAGTGTGAGTAAGCTTACACTAATCTTCCTATTATCCCATCCCATCCATTCCTTTTTTTTATTTTCAAGAGAGATCCCTAATCCTACTTTATTTCCACCCCCAATCCTATGCCAGTTATAACCAACCCCTAATAATGTGCCTATCCCTGAGGACAAACTTTGTTGGGAGAGGGTACATCATATTCTAGAATTACTTCCAGCTGCCATGGGGGCAATGTTATTTCTATGAGATCCTGTGAAAACTAAAATAATGGTTACATTTTATGATTACTGTCTGGTATAATTGCAGATGTCTCTGAGTAGTTGGTAGGGTTTTTATGAAGTTTTTAATTGGAGTTCTGGCCAGAACGCTGTAGGAAGGTGCACCATCTCAGCTAGCCAAGTTGGAATCATCTTAAGCAATTTGTAACCCCAAACTAATCTTAAAGTGGTGCTGTCAGCATAGTGACCTCTTATCAGCCAGGTGGAATCATTGTTGTGGGGCCTCATCTTCTTCCTGAAAACTTCAAAGATTACTGCAGGAAAATTTATTGTTCATTGTAGAAAACTTAAACATTATTCATATATACATATATTCAATGAAAGGTGCCAGAGAGACAAGAAAAAATAGGTATGGGGAGAAGTAAAATTTTTTGAAAGCAGAGTTTTGATAATAGTAGTCACTAAATCTTATTTTCCTTCTGTCCCATGCTAGGTGGCTCCTGATATGAGACAGAAACTCTGACTTTTTCTTTTAACAACATGCTTGGATTTAGAGAAGGATAGTGACTGTCCAACTCCAGTGGCCAGTGGCCCATATTCTCACTCCTCCCACTCTTCAACTGGACTTTGGGAACTCAGTCCAGTGCTTCATTATGGTTATCTGCATCTGCTTTCATCAGTTGCTAGATTGTAGGTTCTATGATGACATTTAAGATAGTCATCAATCTGACTACAGGGCAAGGCCAGTTCGGGCACCCTCTCCTCTATTGCTTAGGGTCTTAGCTGGGGTCATCCTTGTGGATTCCTGGGAATTTCTCTAGTGCCAAGTTTCTTGCTAGCCCCATAATGGTTCCCTCAATTAAGGTATCTCTTTCCTTGGTCTCTATCTCTGTCCTTCCCCCATCTCAACCATCCCTTTCCCTCTACTTCTCCTCCCTTCTCCCTCCCTTCCACCTTTCCTTCTCTCTCCACCCTACGCTCCCAGTTTTCTCAGGAGATCTTGTCTATTTCTTCTTCCCAGAGGGATCTATGTATCTCTTAGTGTTCTCCTTGTTACTTAGATTCTCTGGGGTCCTGGACTATAGGCTCCTTATCTTTTGCTTTACAGCCAGTATTCACCTATGAGTGGGTACATATGCTTATCTTTCTGGGTCTGAGTTACCTCACTCAGTATGGTTTCTTTTAGCTCCATCCGTTTGCATGCAAATTTCAAGATACCATTTTTTTTAACACTGAGTAGTACTATATTGTGTAAATGCACCACATTTTCTTTATCTATTCTTCAGTTGAGGGGCTTCTAGGTTGTTTTCAGGTTCTGGCTATTATAAAGAATGCTGCTATAAACATGTTGAACAAATGTTCTTGTAGTATGGTTGAGAATTCTTTGAGTATATGCCCAAGAGTGGTATTTGCTGGGTCCTGAGGTAGGTTAATTCCCAATTTTTGGAGAAACTGCCATACTGATTTCCAGAGTGGTTGTACATGTTTGCATTTCCACCAGCAATGGATGAGTGTTTCCCTTACTCCACATTATCTCCAGCATAAACTCTCATTGATGTTTTTGATCTTAACCATTCTGACAGGTGTAAGATGGTATCTAAGCATCGGTTTGATTTGTATTTCCCCCGATGGCAAAGGATGTTGAACATTTCCTTAAGTGTCTGTCAGCCATTTGAAATTCTTTTGTTGAAAATTCTCTGTTTAGATCTGTACCCCATTTTTTATTTTTTATTTTATTTTATTTTATTGTTTTTCAAGACAGGGTTTCTCTGTAGCTTTGGAGCCTGTCCTGGAACTAGCTCTGTAGACCAGGCTGGCCTCAAACTCACAAAGATCTGCCTGTCTCTGCCTCCTGAGTGCTGGGATTAAAGGCGTGTGCCACCAACGGCTGGCTGTACCCCATTTTTTAAATTGGATTATTTGATATTTTGATATTTAATTTCTTGAAGTCTTTTTATATTTTGGAGATTAGTCCTCTGTCTGATGTAGGGTTGGTATAGATCTTTTCCCATTTGTTAGACTGTGTTTTTGTCTTATTGACTGTGTCTTTTGCCTTATAGAAGCTTCTCAGTTTCAGGAGGTTCCATTTATTCATTGTTGCTCTCAGTGTCTGTGCTACTGGTATTATATTTAGGAAGTGGTCTCCTGTGTCCATGAATTGAAGGATACTTCCCACTTTGTCTTCTATCAGATTCAGTGTTGTCAGATTTATATTAAGGTCTTTAATCCATTTGGACTTGAGTTTTGTGCATGGGGATAGATATGGATCTATTTTCATTCTTATAAATGTTGACATCCAGTTATGCCAGCACCATTTGTTGAAGATGCTTTCTTTTTTCCATTGTAAATTTTAGCTTTTTTTGGTCAAAAATCAGGTATTCATAGGTGTGTGGATTAATATTTTGGTCTTTGATTTGATTCTGTTGGTCCACCTGTCAGTTTTTATGCCAATACCAAGCTGTTTTCATTACTATAGCTCTATAATAGAGCTTGATGTCAGGGATAGTGCTGCCTCCGGAGGTTCCTTTATTATACAAGATTGTTTTCACTATCCTGGTTCTTTTTGTTTTTCTATATGAAGTTGAGTATTTTCTTTCAAGGTCTGTGAAGAATTGTGTTGGGATTTTGATGGGGATTGTATTGAATCTATATAATGCTTTTGGTAGGATTGCCATTTTAATTATGTCGAGCCTACCTATCTGAGAACATGGGAAATATTTCCATTTTCTGGTATCTTCTTCAGTTTTTTTCTTCAGAGACTTAAAGTTCTATTCGAACAGGTCTTTCACCTCTAGTTAGTGTTACCCCAAGATATTTTATGTTATTTGTTACTATTGTGAATAATGATATTTCTCTGATTTCTTTCTCAACTTCTTTATCATTTGTATATAGGAGGGCTACTGATTTTTTTGAGTTGATCTTGTATCCTGTCACATTACTGAAGGTATTTATCAGCTATAGGAGATCCCTGGTAGAATTCTTGGGGTCACTGATGTATACTATCATATCATCTGGGAATAGTGAAAGTTTGACTTCTTCCTTTCCAATTTGTATCCCCTTGATCTCCTTTTGTTGTCTTATTCCTCTAGCTAGAACTTCAAGCACTATGTTGAATAGATAAGGAGAGAGTGGGCAGCCTTGTCTTGTCCCTGATTCTGGTGGAATCACTTTGAGAGTCCATTTTTTTTATGTTGACTGTTGGCTTGCTGTATGTTGCTTTATTATGTTTAGATATGTTCCTTGTATCCCTGATCTCTCCAAGACCTTTATCATGAAGGGGTGTTGGATTTTGTCAAATGCTTTTTCAGTTTATTTATATAGTGAATTACATTTATAGAGTTTTATATGTTGAACCATCCCTGCATCTTTGGAATGAAGCTGACTTGGTGAAAGATTTTTTGATGTTCTTGGATTTTATTTGACAGTATTTTATTGAGTATTTTTGCATCAGTGTTCATGAGGGATATTAGTCTGTAATTCTCTTTCTTGGTTGAGTATGTGGTTTCAGTATCAGGATAACTGTAGGCTCATATAGTTTGGCATTGTTCCTTCTATTATGTAGTATAAGTATTAGCTCTTCTTTGAAGTTCTGGTAGAATTCTGCACTAAAACCATTGGGCCCTGGACTTTTTTTTTTTGGTTGGGAAGCTTTTGATGACAACTTCTATTTCTTTGTAGGTTATAGGTCTATTTAAATTGTTCACCTGATCTTGATTTAACTTTGGTATGTGGGACCTATCCATGAAATTGTCCATGTCTTTTACATTTTCTAATTTTGTAGAGTACAAGTTTTTGTAGTATGACCCAATGATTCTCTGGATTTCCTTGGTGTCTGTTGTTATGTCCCCATTTTCATTTCTGATTTTCTTAATTTGCATGTTCTCTCTCTGCCTTTTGGTTAGTTTGGATAAGGGTTTGTCTATCTTGTTGATTTTCTCAAAGAACCAGCTCTTTGTTTCATTGATTCTTTGTATTATTTTCTTTGTTTCTATTTTATTGATTTTGGCCCTCAATTTGGTTATTTCTTGTTGTTTGCTCCTCCTGAGTGAGTCTGCTTCTTTCTGTTTTAGAATTTTCAGGTGTCCTGTTAAGTCATTTGTGTGAGATTTCTCCACTTTCTTTATCTAGGCACTTAGGGCTGTGAACTTTCCTCTTAGCACTGTTTTCATAGTGTCCCATAGGTTTGGGTATGCTATACCTTCATTTTCATTGAATTCTAGTCTTTATTTCTTTGTTTCTTCCTTGACTCAGGGGTGGTTCAACTGAGCACTGTTCAATTTCCATGAGTCTGTAGGATTTCTGCAATTAGTATTATTATTGAATTCTAACTTTAAATCATAGTGATCTGATAAGATACTGGAGGTTATTTCCATGTTTTTGTATTTGTTGAGGTTTGCTTTGTTACTTACCGAGTATGTGATCATTTTAGAAGGGTTCTTTGAGGTGCTGAGAAGAAGGTATGGGTGGTGTTCTTTAGTGTGGGTGAAATGTTCTATAGATGTCTCTTAAGTCCATTTGAGTCATGACATCTTTTAGTTCTCTTATTTCTCTGTTAAGATTCTATCTGGTTGAACTGTTCAGTGGAGAGAGTGGGGTGTTGAAGTCTTCTACTATTAGTGTGTGGGGTCTGATGTGTGATTTAAGCTTTAGTAATTTTTTTTTACAAGTGTGTGCTCTTGTATTTGGGGCATAAATGTTCAGGATTGAGACTTCCTCTTGATGAATTTTTCCTGTGCTGAGTATGAAGTGTCCTCCATTTCTTCTGATTGATTTTAGTTTGAAGTCTATTTTGCTAGATACTAGGATAGCTACACTCACTTGTTTCTTGGGTCCATTTGAATGGAAAATCTTTTCCCATCCCTTTACTCTGAGGTGATGTCTGTCTTTGAGGTTGAGGTGTGTTTCTTCTATACAACAGAAGGATAGATTCTGTTTTCATATCCCATCTCTTAGCCTGTGTCTTTTTTTTCCTTTGGTTTTTCAAGACAAGGTTTCTCTGTAGTTTTGGAGCCTGTCCTGGAACTAGCTCTTGTAGACCAGGCTGGCCTCAAACTCACAGAGATCCACCTGCCCCTGCCTCCCGAGTGCTGGGATTAAAGGCATGCACCACCACCGCCTGGCAGCCTGTGTCTTTTTATAGGTGAATTGAGTACATTGATATTAAGACATATTAATGACTAGTGATTGTTAATTACTGTTATTTTTTGGTGTTAGTGTTTGTGTGGTTTTATTCTTTGGGGTTTGCTGGTATGAGGTTATCTGTTGCCTGTGGGGTTATTTTTGGGGTGCAGTTAGCTTCCTTGGGTTGGAGTTTTCCTTCTAGTACTTTCTGTAAGGCTGGGTTTGTGATTAGGTATTGTTGAAATTTGGTTTTGTCATGGAATATCTTGTTTTCTCCATTGATGGTGATTGAAAGCTTTGCTGGGCATAGTAGTCTGGGCTTGCATCTGGGGTCTCTTATTGTCTGCAGAACATCTATCCAGGATCCTCTGGCTTTTATGGTTTCAATTGAGAAGTCAGGTGTAATTCTGATAGGTCTGCCTTTATATGTTACTTGGCCTTTTTTCTTAGCAGCTCTTAATATTCCTTATTCTGTATGTTAGTGTGTTGATTATTATGTGGTGAGTGGAATCTTTTTTTGATCCAGTCTATTTGGTGTTCTGTGAGCTTCTTGTATCTTCATGTGCATGTCTTTGTTTAGGTTGGGAAAGTTTTCTTTATGATTTTGTTGAATATATTTTCTGTGCCTTTGAGTTGGAGTTCTTCTCCTTCTTCTATCCCTATTATTCTTAGGTTTGGTCTTTTCATGGTATCCCAGATTTCCTGGATGTTTTGGTTTAAGAATTTGGTTCATTTATCATTTTCTTTGACTGATGAATCTGTTTCCCTGTAGTATCTTTAACATTTGAGATTCTCTCTTTTATCTCTTATATTCTGTTGGTTATGCTTGCATTAATAGTTCCTGTTCATTTACCCAGATTTTCCATTTCTAGAATTCTCTCAGTTTGCGTTTTCTTTATTGCCTCTATTTCAGTTTTCAAGTCTTGAACTGTTTCTGTTACCTGTTTGATTGTATTTTCTTGGTTTTCTTGAGTTTCTTTAAGAGATTTATTGATATCTTCCAATTTTTTGTTTGGCTTTTCCTCCATTTCTTTAAGGGATTTTTTCATTTCCTCTTCAAGGGTCTTTGTCATCTTCATAAAGTTATATTTAAGATCATTTTCTTCTGTTTCTTCTGGGTTAAGATGATTCCTGTTGTATGACCACTGGGATCTGGGGTTACCATGTTGCTCTTTAGGTTGTAGAATAAATTTTTGAATTGGCATCTACCCGTTTCTTCCTCCAATTGGTGTTGGCAGTGTCTTTGCATCTTGATCCAATCCTTGCAGTTGCTGTCTGTGTCTTAGGGAGCTGCCCTTAGTCTATGCTGTGCAGTTGCTGTCTGTGTCTCAGGGAGCCACTGAGGTCTCTCTTGGCCCATTCTCTTGGTTCACTCTGTGCAGTTGCAGCCTGTGCTTCAGAGTTCCTCTGAGATCGCAGGGGAAGGGTGGGTTTGGTGGCAGAGTGGGCCTTGTAGCTTACAAGATCCTATTGATGGAGGGGTGTTGGAGTAGCCTACCTGCAGGAAGCTTACCTGATGGCTGGTTTGTGAAGCTGAAGTGGGTGGGGAAGGGGCCTGGGTTTTGCCCTGGTATCAAGGGCCTAAAGAGCGGGGTGCCAGCTGCAAATCATTTCTTTAAGGATATGGTAGGAAGAACAAAGCCAATAGCCGCCATGATCACAAAAATATATGTACAAGTTAGCCCATGTAGCTCTTGCAGCATCCCATCCATAATAGAAACAAAATAGTTGTTAAATTCCTAGGTGGTGATATTGTCTGCAATTATCTTGGGGTTGGTTTACTATTTTCAAATTTATTTATTTATTAATCAAATTAACTTCCATTAAAATTTTCAGAAAATTATTGTAGGAGTAATAATCTTGATTGGCCAGCAGGTGTCGTAGTTGTGGCCGTAAGGCAGGTCCTAGATCAGTACCTGAGTTACCTGAGTCTTAATTACTAACAAATTTAGTTAATTACTTATGAACAGCACATCGGCATATGGAGGTTTGAGTTGCACAGAATATCAAGGAACCCAGAGCTTGCAGGCAGTCGTGAGTCATGAGGTTACAAGTTGAAGCTCAGGCTAGGCATCTACGGATCCAAACTTGGAACGCAAGCCTGTGTTTTAGGTACAGAATTAGAGCCCCTGCTGTTTTAGGTACAGGAGTCCGAGCCTGGCCTGATCAGAGCAGGCCTGGCAGAAGCCAGAGAAACCACGGAGGGGTTGCGGCAGAAAGCAGCAGGCAGCAATATCAGGCCAGATCAAACCACATGGGTGGGCCGTCGGGAAATTGCCAAATTGCCATGGCGCGCCGGTAGAGCCAAACCTTGTGCAACTGCCCAGAGCGGTAGCTCAGTTGCATGGGGTGGCGGAAGACTGCGAGCCTGGCCAGGGCTTGTCAGTGGTGTGGATTCGGACCACGTAGGCGCCAATAACTCAGAATGGAACATAACAAAGGTTTATTTATCTGGGGACAAACTCACAGAAGGAGTAGTGATCTGCAGTCCTCTGAATCGAGCAGCCAAGAGGTCCCCACACGTTTTTCATTTGTATTTATAGTACATGAGACCACGCCCAAAGTGGGCCAGTATCTTAAAGGTTATTGTCTGAAGGAATCCCCACAGCATAGCCCATGCTAGCCTTGAACTTGGAATCTTCCTGCCTGTGTCTTCCAAGTGCTGAGATTATGGATGTGTGCCCCCGCACCCAGCGAGCAGTCTTTGTTCTCTATAAAGTATTCATATCTATAAAGTATTCATTCTCAGGTATCCTGCTGTAGCAGTAGAAACTGGACTCAGGTTCCCGGCGAAGTTCACTGAAGAAGCATTGATGTCACCTCAGCCATCTTCTGAGGACACACACTTCTCAGCTGCAGTATAAAGCCCAATGGGGTTCAGAAACCTGCCCAGCTCCCCAGAGCCTGAGCTCTCTTGCCTTCGAGGGGTAGAACATACCCTCTTCGTGGACTGCTGAAGGACACCACACTCTGGTGAGCAGCTTGCTCTCTGTCTGAGCAGCCAGACACTGGGGTCTCTGCAGATGTGGAATTTAGAGAAGCGGGCAGCCCTGGCAGAGGTGTCTTGTCTTGTGGCTGTTTGGCTCTCCTGTGTTATTTGGAGGTTGATCAATCCCTTCAAAAGAGCGAAGGTCCATTTTTCATTGACAGAGGGTATAGAACCCCCTTTGAGTGCACACTGTGTGTGTGTGTGTGTGTGTGCATGCACACATATGCATGTGTATCCGCCTGTGTACATGCACACGTGGCACTAAATGACGACACTCTTTCTGGGGGATGCAAAGTGGTCATTTTGGCTCCTGTATTCTGGGTAGGAATGTGAACTCCGAGGCGTCTGTGCCCTGGGGCACACATACCTGGTGGCTTTGAGAGAGGGGTTGCATTGCTTGGAGTTGGGGTCAACTCAGAAGAGTGGACACATTCACAGGAGTGATTGTCCCACCTAAGGTGCCTTTGTCTGCCTCTCCACGGAGAGTCAATCCCTGGAAGATGCATCCGTGCTAGCCTGTACCTGAGATTACTGTCTGTGGTGCTCTGGAGTCCCTTTATCAGCTAGAATGTTGATCATTAATATTATGGTTTGTTGTGGCGCTGGGATGGAAAGCCAGAGACTCGCAGTAGAAAATAGACCATGAGTTTATGACTAAGGAATAAACTAGGAAAACTGATGAAGACTCACAGGCTGAGCACCTCTTCTAGTCTGATTGACACCCTTGCTCTTCCGTTGTTTTTGATTCTGGTTCGAGGCCTTGTGCAGGCTGACTGCACACTCTAGCCCTGAGAAGCTGCCTCTGTTTTCTGTTCTTACGGACTCTGAAGTTCCTCAGTTCAGTACGGCCACCTCGATGGGAACTCGTCTGCCCACCTGCCATCCTTCTCTGGAAGTTCAGAGTCACACAGAATGGGTTCCCGTGTCAGCTGGGCCGCATGTCTCTAAGTCCACGGGTACTTGTGTGAGCATGGGTTTGATGTTGAGCCAGTTCCTTCCCTTCCAAGGTAGCACATTCTAAGGCTGGGAACCACCCACAGCACTCCTACAGGACTTGGTTTTGGCCCTGCTTCCCCTATGGGGACCTCAGAAAATTTATGGGCTTCCCTCAGCCTCATTTCCCTCACCTGTGAAGGGACATCCTTACCTGTTCCCAGACACGGTGTTTGAGTATCAGAGAGTGCATATGCGTCGTGTCTAGACAGAAATGCTGTAATGAAGGGGCTGTTGATAATATCTTGGATTCATTTCCTCTGATATTTCAGGTAATACATTTTTTCTTTAAATTCAACAAGAAGTTCACTTCTTTGTGCTATTCTCTCTCGCTCTCTCTTTCTTTCTCGCTCTGTGTGTGTTATATGTGCATTTATGTGGACAGATGGGCCAGAAAGTACTACAAACCTGTGTGAACTGTCTGTCCCTTAGAATAGAAGTCACTTTCTTGTGCTACAAAGTTGAAGACCATTCTTGATGGGTAAGATGGGGGCAAGGGAGACAGCTCAGTCATTGGAGTACTTGCTGTGCAAATGTGGGGATCTGGGTTTGAATTTGCCCTGCAGATTGTGTGTGTGTGTGTGTGTGTGTGTGTGTGCAGGGAGGGAGGGAGAGAGAGAAAGAGAGAGAGAGAGAGAGAGAGATCCAGAGATTGATGTTGAGTGTCTTCCTTAGTCACTTTCCACCTCATTTTTTAGGTAGTGTTTTTTTTTTTAATTTTTAAATTTTATCTATTTTTGTTGTTTTTATTGAGCAATATATTTTTCTCTGCTCCCCTTTCTCCCCTTCTACCCTCTCCCATGGTCCCCATGCTCTCAATTTACTAAGGAGATCTTGTCTTTTTCTACTTCCCATGTAGATTAGATCCATGTATGTCTCTCTTAGGGTCTTCTTTGTTGTCTAGGTTCTCTGGGATTATGAATTGTAGGCTGGTTTTTCTTTGCTTTATGTCTAAAAGCCACTTATAAGTGATTACATATTATATTTGTCTTTCTGGGTTACCTCACTCAACCACCACATTTTTTTGTAAAGGTTTATTTATTTTAATTTTATGTGTATGTGTTTGCTTGCATACCACATGTGTCTGAGGCCGGAAAAGGGCACTGGTCCTCCTGAAACTGGCATTGCAGACAGTCATTAGCTATGTTGTGGCTTCTGGGAACTGAGTTCAGGTCCTCTGCAAGGGCAGCAAATGCGCTGGGCCATTTCTCCAGCATCCACCCCTTAGTGTTTTGATAACAGGGTCTGTCCTGGAATCCACCCGTTTAGCCAGACTGATTGACCACTTTTCTCCCAAGGTCTGCTTATCCCACTGCTCAGGCTCAGGGCTATAGACACGCACACCAATTCGCTTGGCTTTTTATGTGGGTTCTGGGGATCGAACTCAGGTTCTCATGCTTGCAAAGCTGTCTTCCCACCATCCTTCTGGATGCCTGACCCTGTCAGGCCTAGTTTTTATTTTTGCATAAAAAGCAAACAACTGTCCTTCATCACACTGTTTTCCTGCTCATTGACCTGTCCCAGCCCCCTCCTCAGCATCACACGCAACACCTGACATCGTCTTCCTGGTACAGCCCCCTCCTCAGCATCACACGCAACACCTGACATCGTCTTCCTGGCACAGCCTGCTTTTTTTTTTTTTTTTAAGTTTGTGTTCAGAAGGGGAGAGACTATTCTGAACAGATTAAAAAAGCAAAATAAACAGACAAAAAGCAGCTGTGGTTGTTCTAGCTTCTCTGTTGGTATTTGATCAGTACTGCCTGAGCTATCAGCAAACATATACACAAATTGCTAATGCATGTGGGTACGGTGGTCCTTCTCCATTCTGCCAGAGTGAGGGAAACGGCTGCTGAGTATTTAGGAGTCTAGCCACCTGACTGTTACACTATCATTGGCTTCACATTGGCCGTGGTCTGAGCATTTACATCATGGAAACAAACAGCTGCACATCAGGACTGCGTTTACCAACATTCCACCATTATTACCATCCCACACCTGTCCTCAGCAGCTTCCTTCTCGGTCTCTTCTAGGAGGCGGAGTCTTGCTATGTAATCCAGGCCTTGAACTCTTTTTTTTTTTTGGTTTTTTTGAGACAGGGTTTTACTCTGTGGCTTTGGAGCCTGTCCTGGAACTAGCTCTTGTAGACCAGGCTGGCCTCGAACTCACAGAGATCCGCCTGCCTCTGCCTCCCGAGTGCTGGGATTAAAGGCGTGCGCCACCACCGCCCGGCCAGGCCTTGAACTCTTAATCCTCGGCTTCTATCCCCAGACTGCTGGGATTGCAGGTGTGAGCCACCACACTTCGCTTTCTATTGTCTTGAGAGGAGAAGAAATTCCTAGCATGTGAGGAAGACACATTGCTCAGAGGGGAAACAGTCATCATTCAAAACGAAACAAAGCAAAGCAAAACTAAACTAAACTAAACAATGCTTTTATCGGTCTTGGAATACTTTGTCTCCAAGAAGAATGGAAAGTCACTTTGGTCAAAGCTGGGCCACCACACAGGATCAGAACAGTTCCAGGCAGGCTCATAGTAGGGTTACAGACCTGCCCTCCCTCCTGGAATTGCAGCTGAGAGGCTGGGGCTTTGTGAGCATTACGCTGTAGGCTTACTGTCACACACACATCCATCAGAAACAGAGGCAGGGGTGTGAGGCTTTTCACTCAGGCCTGGCGCTTCTGGAGAAGAACTTGCCATCTGCGTTGATGATAAAATACCTTCATCTCACAGCCTGGCCGACTTCCTAACAGGGCTTTAGTTCTGCCAACCCCAAGATTAGATGCGGTGTTTCTCAAGGAGTAATTCATTTTTGGAGTGCTCCTCGGGTTCTGAAATTCCAGCATGCCAACGCTAAACGATTCCTTGAGGGAGAACAATTCTCCCTTCAGACGCTCCAAGGCTAACGGGGCTGAGATTGACAGATAGGCAAAACATCGAAAAACTTGGCTTTTCTCTTTTCAAAATATATTTAACTTCAGCAAGCTGTAAGCCAAGCCCCTCGCAGATGGCAGACAACTGAATTGCTGTGGTCAACTTGTCTGACGTTTCTTGGACGGTGTAGGGTGCTGTAGTAAGTAATCCATAGAAAACAGATCTCAGCCCACACAAAGACATGCGCAAGCTTTAGTATCTCGGCTTGGCTGCCTAAGCCTGTGTTCAAGGGTGCACCATCCCCCTTTGCCAGCCAAGTTCTGGTGCAGCTCGCAAACACAGCCTGTATGGCTTGGATAGAAGATTCAAGAGAGGCCCAGGACAAACTGAGTCAGCATTGTTGTTTCTTCGTGGGAGCTTTGAGAAGGTGGTGACCTCAGCTGGCTGCCTGTCTGTGCAGCGCTCTTGGATTCCGAGCCTCCGGCGTCACTTACACATCTTGTCCTCAGGGTGGCGCTGGTTGCGCGTTGCTATGCCGGTCACCTTTCTTGGCTGGCTTCTAGTTGGGAGGCGGGATGCGTTCTCGGCTCTTTGTAGCGTGTACTGTAAAGGATATTTTTCTGAGTCAGTAATTTCTGATTCCACACAGAAGGTATAATTTGGGGGGTGTGAGAGAAACGTTCTTTCTGAATGCAGTGAGTCACTGAGCTCATGGCCACCTTCCCGGCAGAGTTAAAAATAAACCTCCAGAGCCAGCGTATCCATGTTTACTTGAACGATCTCTGTTTATAGTAAACACTCCGAGAACAGGCAGCAACCAGCAGCCCGTGCTTGTGTGTTCTCTCTCCACTCCCCTACCCCTCTCTGTATACGTGCACGTGTGTGTTCGGGTGAACTCCTCAGGTGTTTCCTCCACATCTTATTGTTTGAGAGAGGGTCTCTCACTGAACCTGGAGGTTGGTTTTTTTTTTTTGTTGTTAGCTTGACTAGCCACTGTGCTCCAGAGAGCTGCCTGTCCCGTGCCCCCACCCCTGGCCCCGTACTGGGGCCACAGGCACACTTCGGCATGGCTGGCTCTCACATGGGTGCCAGAGGTATGAACCGCAGCAAGTAATTTACCCATGAGATCCTCTCGCTGCCTTCTCTGGCGTGTCCTTGAAATGGGTCTCTTCTGGGTAACTTGCTGGTCCAGGGGACACTCGGTCCCAGTTTAGAAAGAAGTCTCTCCACCTGGAACACATGGCAGTTGCTGGGGAGCTTGGAGGGACACACAGCCCGGGGCCGCTTACGCTCTGAGGCCTGGGTGTCTTCACTGTAGGCATGTGTCCAGTGATGCCCACTGGTGGTGGTTAGTGGACAGTGCACGGCGGAATCCTAGTGCTGAAACTTGTGCCATCAAAGGCAGGAGGGCGCTCAGCTTTGTGGTGCATTAGCTGCCATTCTCCCTCATAAAGCCTTACTTTATAAATTATAAATGAGACAAAGACGTGTGGACCGGGGACCGGGAAGATGGCTCCATGGGTAAAGGACTTGCCATAGAAGGGTGAGGGCAGGACTTCAGATCCCCAGAATGAGGTAGCCTGAATCTGTACTCCCAGAACCTCCGTTGGTAAGATGGGAGGAGGAGACAGAAGCCCCAGAAACAGGAAGCTCAGGCCTGGCTTATACAGTGGTAAACAACGGACCTGCCTCCAACAAGGCGGAAGATAAGGACCAACAGCCCCTGAGGTTGTTCCCTGGCCTTCACACATATGCTGTGGCACATGCCTGCTCGCAACCCCCCCAACACACACATGGATTACACACACATCACAACACGCTCACACTACTCGGGAACGTGAAGAGAATACGACTCTTTGGGATGTGACTTGATTAAGACGACCAACCCAGGGCCTCTCATCAGATACAGCAGTTGCCTCTTTAAGAGGAGTCAAGATCTGGACCACACAGGGTCCAATCTCATGAGATCACAGGGAGAAGGAGACCATCGACAAACATGGGGAGAGGCTTTACTAGGGACCAGCTCAGGGAAGGCAGAGATGAGGGGCCCAGCAGCAGGTAGGAAGCTTCTCTCTGAGCAGGAAAGAGTTTATTTTCACAGGGATGTCTGGGACTGTAAGCCATGAGCAAGCCCAATCAAAGAGGCTTAAATAGCAGCCAGTCTGCTATACTCAGCAAAACTTTCAATCACCACAGAAGGACAAAGCAAGATATTCCGTGACAGAACCAGATTTCACCAATACCTAGCCACAAACCCAGCCCTACACAAAATACTAGAAGGAAAACTCCAACCCAAGGAAGTTGGCTACATCCACTATAAGAAAATCATTGATTGGGAATATAAATGGTAGATTTTAAGTAACTATGCTTAACAGGGTCAATAAAAATCTTTGGATTTTGGCAGAGTACCAGAAACTATAATACACAGACAATTAATGATCTCACAGCAGCACATCCCAAAGAAGGGGAAAACGCACCAATTAACATCACCAACAACGAAAACTAAATTAACAGGAGATAGCAATCACTGGCCATTAATATCCCTTAATATAAGTGGACTCAACTCACCTATAAAAAGACACAGGCTAATAGATTTGATACGGAAACAGAATCCATCCTTCTGCTGCATACAAGAAACTAACCTCAACCTCAAAGACAGACATTACCTCAGAGTAAAGGGTTGGGAAAAAATTTTCCAATCAAATGGACCTAAGAAACAAGCTGGTATAGCTATGCTGGCATTACAATGGGCACACGGGCACAGGTGCTGACAGGAAAGAAGAGGACAGGAGGGGGCGGAAGATCTCTGGAGCTGGAGGTATAGATACTGGTGAGCCTCTCAGTAATGGCATTGGGGACTGAACCCTGGCCCTCCGTAGAAGCAGCGAGTTCTCCTAACTACTCAGTCATCCTTTTAGCCTCTGAATATTTATTTATTGTGTGTGTGGTGTGTGATATGTGTGTGTATGTATGTGGGGTGTGATGTGTATGGTGTGTGTGTATGTGGTATGTGTATATGTAGTGTGTGTATGTGGTGTGTGATATGTGTGTGGTATGTGATGTGTATGTGTGTGCTGTATCTGTGTGGTAAATGCACACATGTGAAGGTCAGATGAAGGCAACCGATGTCCTGCTTTATTATCTTCACCTTATTTACTTGAGACAGGTTCTGTCACTGAGCCTGGGGCCGGCCAGCCCGCCCCAGTGGCTGTCCTGTCTTTGACTCCCACTGGTTCTGGGTTACGGGCACACGCTGCCTTTTTAAAAATGTGAGTGCTGGAGGTTTGAGCTCGGTCCCTCACACTTGTGCTGTTAGCGGCTGTACCCACCATTGCCACTCCATTTGAATAATCTGGTGTACGAGACAAGGCAGTGTGGGGTGGGGAGAAAGAGACAGAGGTTCACAGAATGGTATTGAGAGGTAAAAGAAAATCATTGATTGGGAATATAAATGGTAGATTTTAAATAACTATGCTTAACAGGGTCAATAAAAATCTTTGGATTTTGGCAGAGTACCAGAAACTATAAAAGAGAATGAAGAAATTTTTAGAAATTAAAAATCCAGCATGAGATTAAGACTCCAAGGTGTCATACAGCAAAGCGGAGTCAACCTGGGACAAGAAAAACCTCAATGAGGCCATGGCGCGGAAGGGCACGGGAGACAACCAGTGGGTCCCCGAGCTCACATCCCCGGAGTTTCCGTGATCGGCCTTCTTGAGCACCGTGAATTTGTTCCCCAGGCAAGTTTGTGGTTCCCTCTTTCTAGGCAGCTCTTCCCAGACTTCCCAGTCCCTGCTTTCTCCCCCGGGCTCTGCCCTTGGTTCTGTCTCTTCCCATGATGTGACATCCATGCATATTTGAATATTTCTTGGCCCCTGTTATTGCAACCTGGAACCCAGGAGGGCAGGGCTTTTATCTTGGCCACTCCTGTGTGCAGAACATGGACCACAGTGCCCGGCATGAGGTGACCCTCGCCAGTGTTGTAAGGGTAGAGAAGGCAGCAGAAAGCTGACCCAGCTAGGCCAGCAGTGATGGAGTGTCATACCCTCTAGGAGACAGGGGGCCTCACTCTGCAGGTTGCATTATGGGGTGGGGCCAGTGACCTCTCCAGCATGGATAAGCCTGGTTACCACAGACAGTCCTCCTTTCCAGGCAGGCAGAGGGCCTTTGGAAGCAGAAGCTTGTCACTGAGAATTATGAGAGCCTCAGGGACGGCCAGGTTCTTGTCAGAGTGACAGGGTGGGGTCTGGATAGGATCACCTGTTTTGTGAATTTTGAGTCCAATTTAGAAAACTTTGCTAACAGGCAATTAATATACATAAAAGACTTGGCCAGTGCAATGGAGACCCTTTTCCCGAGGACCACTAAAATGAAGTTTAAAAGAGGTTTAAAATCCTTAAAGGTCATTTTACCGATTGAACAGTTAAAAGGTGAAGTCATCCATTACTATGGCAACAGTCTTTTGGGAAAAGCTGTAAAGATGCCAACAGGAGGTAAATATGCTTATAAAGTGTCCACCAGACCCCAGGGAGAGACTCCTTCTCCTGCTGCTGTTGTTTCGGCTCCAGGGGTGATCCTGAAGTAAGTGGCTCCAAGTGTTTGTTGGTGTTAGTCCATAAGTTCTGAGATTCTGGCACTTGGGGTTCACAGCCCTAACCCTACCCTAACCCTGAGTCTGATTTGTGAGGTGTGGGCTTCCTGAAGACAGAGAGAGGAGGCCAGGGGCTGAGGCTACACTTCCTCTTGGGATGACTTCTGACCCTGCCCTTGCAGGGAGAGCAATGCACAGTGCTCCTCTCTGGAGGGAGTTGGGATTGCTGGCGTGCAGGACCCAGCAAGGAGTGACTTCTGTTTTTCCTGGAGACCCAGCCTGTCTGGAACCCATGGGTGTGGTGCTGGCCTCTCACTGAGGATCAGGGTCTCCACTATATCTAAGCATTTGCAGATTTCTAAGACCAGAGGTAGAAATAGTAATATCCAGATATAATAGTGATGTGGATTCCCCTCTGTATGCTATGAATATGTTTTATTGCCATTGGTTAATAAATAAGCTGCTTTTGACCAATGGCTTAACAGAATATAGCCAGGCTGGAAGAGATAGATAGAGAGAATAGGCAGAGTCAAGGGAGATGCCATGTAGCCACTGAAGGAAGCAGACACCCGGGAACTTTACCGGTAAACCAAAAGCCTCATGGTAAAATATAAAATAATAGAAATGGGTTAATTTAAGATGTAAGAGCTTAAGCTATTGGCCAAACAGTATTACAATTAACATGGTTTCTGTGTGATTATTTCGGGTCTGGGTGGCTGGGAAATGAACAGACAGCCTCCGTCTACATAATAGTATACAGTATCAAAATATACCAGACCATAATAAACCATATCATACCTGTTACCAAATTATACCATGATATACCATACCATCATACCATATCATGTTATACCATACCATACGGTTCCATATAACATATGCTATATCATGTCACACCATATCACCATCCACCCCATATCATGCTATATGTCACCATACCCTACCTACACCACGCCATCACATGCCACATCTTCACATGTGGATGCAGAATGAGGCTCTATACTGGCCATGATGGCGAACACCTGTAATCCTAGCACTTGAAAGCCCAAAGCAGAAGATGGTTTGTTCAAAGTTATCCTTGGCTTGAAGTCAGTCTAGTCTAGGTGAGACTCTATTTCAGAAATAAATAAATGAACAATAACAACAACAAAAACCCACGAAAATCCAAAGACAAACAAATGGAAAAAAAAGCCAAGCTCTGTGAATAGACACCACACACCACACAGCATGGCTTAATGCTGCCCAGTGTGAGCTTACTGCACACTGTGCCTTTGATCTTCTTCATGGTTCATGTGGAGTAGGTTCTGAGCAGAAGGCCGTTTTCACTTCTCAAGTTAGGCAGCAAGGCTTGGCTGGAAGTCTAGTGTCAAAGGCACCACCTGGGCTGGCTCAGGTTACATCTTCACCGAATGTGTACGCTGAGTCTGTAGTTAGCGCCAGTGCCCCAATTTGGGGTCCTTATTGCAGTCCATCTCCAGGGCAAGACTATCTGGCTGAAGTAGTAGAAGGCTGATGAAAAGAAGTCTGGGTGGATGCTAGAAGTTTCCTCCCAGGGCTCCTGTGGGGAAGAAGCAGGCTGCTTTGGTTATGCTTTGACTATTTTTTCCCTTTTTCCATTTTTATGTGTGTGCATGTGGTGTGCATGGCTATCTATGCATGTCTGCATGTGTGTGGGTAGGTTCATGTGTGTGTATGTGTGTGCAGTGCACATGGAAGCGTGATGTTCATGGCAGGGGTCCTCCTCCATTGTTCTCCACTTTATTCACTGAGGCAGGGTCTGTCAGTGGAGCCCAGAACTCAATGATGAAGCTGTTCTCCACAGCCAGCTTTGCTTCAGGGTCCCCACCTCTGCCTTCGGAGGCTGGAATTAAGGAAGGTTGCACACCCACTGTGATGGCTCTTCCTGGTTGTCAACTTGACTACATCTGGGATTAAGTAAAAACCTAACACCTGGGCACACCTGTGAGGGATTTTTCTTAATGAAGTAATTTGAGGTGAGAAGATCCGCCTTGAATCTGGGCGCGCCTTCTGCTGGCAGCCTGTATAAAGACATGGGAAGGAGGCTTGTTCTCTCCTTGCTCTCACTCTGGCAAGTCCATTCCTTCACTGGCTTTATAGCTTACGTCTTCGGGATTCAGGTGTCTACTGAAGACCAGCTGAGATGTCCAGCCTTGTGGCCTGAACGACTGCTGGAGTCCATCAGGTCTGTTCCTCTAGAGAACCCTGACTGCTATGTCCACTCGGCATTTGTCTTGGTTCTGGCATTTGAACTTGGTGCTCATATCTGCAAGGGTGAGCACGTCAACCACTGCACCGTCGCCTCGTCCCCTGATTTTTTTTTCCTTTTTTGGTTTTCTTTGGGGACAGTAGTCCTGGATGTCCTGGAGCACACTTTGTAGACCAGATTGGCTCAAGTGATGTGGGATGCCCTTCTGTATGTGTGTTGCTTTTCTTGGCTAATGAATAATGCTGCTTTGGCCTATGGTAGGGCAGAATATAGCCAGGCTGGAATATATATATATATATATATATATATATATATATATATATATAGAGAGAGAGAGAGAGAGAGAGAGAGAGAGAGAGAGAGAGAGTGTAGGTGGAGTCAGAGAGATGCCACGTAGCTGTCAAAGGAGACAGATGCCCAAGACCTTACTGGTAGGCCATAGCCTTGTGCCGATACATGGATGATAGAAATGGGTTAATTTAAGACATAAGAATTAGTTAATAAGAAGCCTGGGCTAATTGGCCAAACAGTGTTGGAATTAATATAGTTTCTGTGCCATTACTCTGGTTTGAGTGGCAGGGAACTAGCATTCTCTGCCTGTACTCAAACTCACTGTGATCCGCCTGTCTCGTCCTTCCGAGTGTTGGGATTAAAGGTGTGCACCACCACAGCCTGTCTCATCCCATGATTTTTAAATTAAATTATTATTACTGCATGTTTCACTCAGGACATGTGCAGGGTTGTGTGTGCTGTGGCTCATGTGTGGAGGGCAGAGGGTCACTTCTGTAGAGTTTTTTCTCTCTTGCCACCTATGTGTGGGTTTCAGGTATCAAATCCTACTTTCCCAGCTCAGTAAGAGCTTCTACCTGCTGAGTCTCCTTGGCAGCCCTTGATTACCATTTCCTTCCTTCCCTCCTTCCTTCCTTCCCTCCTTCCCTTCCTTCCCTCCTTCCTTCCTTCCCTCCTTCCCTTCCTTCCTTCCCTCCCTCCTTCCTTCCTTCCCTTCCTTCCCTCCTTCTCTTCCTTCCTTCCCTCCTTCCTTCCTT
>PVIU01024227.1:0-25885 GCA_004026605.1 Ondatra zibethicus
TGACTTTCTGATGTGGTGCAAATTTAGGTTCTGATCAGTGGGCAAGATAGGGCATATAAAATATACAGGGAAGCTGCAGAAATCACAGTATGAAACAATCAGGTTTGAGAACTGTAAAATATATGGTATTTATATGTAATTCACATTCTAAACGTTGCCAGAAAGTTGAATTGGAAACTTCATGTCTGCATGAAATTTCCTATATTTTTAATGTGTATAGGAACTTAATTCTTCTTAAATATTAAAGTCTGCCAATTGCCATAAAAAAAAGAAGGATATTCCTGTGAAGGTACAAGAAGCATACAGAACACCAAACAGACTAGATCAAAAAAACAACCCCTTGCCATATAATAATCAAAACACAAAACATACAGAATAAAGTAAGAATATTAAGAGCTGCAAAGGAAAAGGGTCAAGTAACATATAAAGGTAAACATATCAGAATTACACCTGACTTCTCAATGGAAACCATGAAAGCCAGAAGGTCTTGGATAGATGTGCTGCAGACACTAAGAGACCATGGATGCAAGCCCAGACTACTATACCCAGCAAAGCTTTCTTTCACCATCGATGGAGAAAACAAGATATTCTAGGATAAAAACAAATTTAAGCAATACGTAGCCACAAACCCAGCCTTACAGAAAGTACTAGAAGGAAAACCACAACCCAAGGAAGCCAACAACACCCATAATAACACAAACATTCAACAACCCTCCACCATCACAACTCAAAGAAGGGACCACTTCGTATGTATAACCCCAGTTAGTGCAGGAGAATTGTCTGTATTCTGTCAATCATGATTTAAATAAATGCTGATTGGCCATTAGCCAGGATGTATAGGTGGGACAATCAGACAGGAAGTAGAGGCGAAGCAAGGAGAATTCTGGCAAGCAGGAAGCTCCCTTGGTACTCCTGCCTGGACCACCAAAGAAGCAGGATGTGACCTGCCCCGCTGAGAAAGGTACTGAGCCATGTGGCTAACATAGATAGGGATAATGGGTTAATATAAGCTACAAGAGCTAATAAGAAGCCTGAGCTAATGGGCCAATCAGTTTATAACCTAATGTAGACTCTGCGCGATTTTCTTTGGGACCTAATGACTGTGGGACCTGGTGGGAGGACAGAAACAAACCAGGTCATCTTACTACACCCAGTAGCACAGACAATAAGAGCAACAATGAATAAATGGGACCTCCTGAAACTGAGTAGCTTCTGTAAAGCAAAGGACACTGTCATTAAGACAAAAAGGCATCCTACTGAATGGGGGAAGATCTTCACCAACCCCACGTCAGACAAAGGTCTGATCTCCAAAATATATAAAGAACTCAAGAAACTAGACATTAACATTCTTAATAACCCAATTAAAAAATGGGGTACTGAACTGAACAGAGAATTCTCAACAGAAGAAGTTCAAATGGCCAAAAGATACTTAAGGTCATGTTCAACTTCCTTAGCAATCAGGGAAATGCAAATCAAAACAACTTTGAGATACCATCTCATACCTGTCAGAATGGCTAAAATAAAAAACACCAATGATAGCCTATGCTGGAGAGGATGTGAAGTAAGGGGAACACTCATCCATTGCTGTTGGGAATGCAAACTTGTGCAACCACTTTGGAAATCAGTGTGGTGGTTTCTCAAAAAATTGGGAATCAACCTACCTCAGGATCCAGCAATATCACTCTTGGGAATATACCCAAGAGATGCCCAATCATACTACAAAAGCATTTGTTCAACTATGTTCATAGCAGCACTATTTGTAATAGCCAGAACCTGGAAACAACCTAGGTGCCCCTCAATGGAAGAATGGATAAAGAAAGTATGGAACATATACACATTATAGTACTACTCAGTGGTAAAAAGCAATGACATCTTGAATTTTGCATGCAAATGGATGGAAATAGGAAACACTATCCTGAGTAAGACAACCCAGACCCAAAAAGATGAATATGGTATGTACTCACTCATTAGTGGACTCTAGCCATAAACAAAGGACACTGAGCCTATAGAAGCCAAATAACAAGGTGAACGGAAAGAAAAACATATATAGATCCTCCTGGAAATTGGAAGCAGACAATATCGCTGGGAAAAAGTTGGGAGCATGGAGCTAGGGGTAGGGGGAGAGGAAAGGGAGAGGGGGAGAGAGAAGGGAGAAGGGAAGGATTATGGAGAGCTTGGGGGAGTGGGAGGGTTGAGATGGAGGAAGGGCAGATATAGGAGCAGGGAAGAAGATATCTACATTAAGGGAGCCATTTTAGGGTTGGCAAGAGACTTGGCTCTAGAGGGGATCCCAGGTGTCCACGGGGATGTCCCCATCTAGGTCCTTGGACAGCAGAGGAGAGGGTACCTGAACTGGCCTTCCCCCATAATCACATTGATGATTATCTGGAACATCACCACAGAATCTTTATCTGGCGATGGATGGAGATAGAGAGAGAGACCCACATCGGAGTACTGGACTGAGCTCCCAACGTCCAGTTGAAGAGCAGAAGGAAGGAGAAGATGAGCAAGGAAATCAGGACCATCAGTGGGTGGTCCACCCACTGAGACAGTGTGCTTGAGCCAATGGGAGCTCACCAAAGCCAGCTGGACTGGGACTGAATGGGCATGGGATCAAACCGGACTCTCTGAATGTTGCTAACAATGGGAGCTGACTGAGAAGCCATTGATAATGGCACTGGGACTTGTTTCTTCTGCATGTACTGGCTTTTTGGGACCCTAGTCTATTTGGATGCACACCTTCCTAGGCCTGGATGGAGGGGGGAGGGCCTTGGCCTTTCCACAGTGCAGGGTACCCTGCCCTATCTTAAGGCTGGAGGGGGACAGAGGAGGGTGAGTGAGGGAGTGGGAGGGGAATGGGAGGAGGGGAGGAAGTGAAAATTTTTGAATGGAAAAAAAATAAAAATAATAAAAAAATAAGAAATCCCACACTAGCTCAGAATTGAGTATAATAAAGGGTTATTTAGTTAGGGGTAGACTCACAGATCACAGTCCTCTGCATGAATGGGGAACAGGAACCAAATCACGCCCTTGGAAGATAGGCAAGAGGCACACTTTACGCTGGCATTTATAGTATAAGTGGGCAGTAACTTAGAGGCTACTGACTGTAGGATTCCTGCTGCACCAAACCTCTCAGATCCTGCCC
Organism: Ondatra zibethicus; assembly: GCA_004026605.1. NCBI lineage: Eukaryota > Metazoa > Chordata > Mammalia > Rodentia > Cricetidae > Ondatra > Ondatra zibethicus. Next base: position 3,146 of record PVIU01024227.1, read on the forward strand.
CAGGACAAGCTCTCATCCATTGGGAGAGCCCAACATAGAGCGTGCAGCCTCTGGGCCTGGACTCAGTGGCACAGGACACAGGTGTGGCTCAGGGTCCAGCTGCTACCTTTTCAGTCTCTCATTAACCTGGGCAACCCCAGAAGATGATTGTTTTCTCTGTGTGTTCCTATAGCCTGTGGTGGGCTCTCCAGGCAAGAATGAAGCCCAGAGCCTCCTTGTCCTGGACAGTCTAACCTTTCTCTGGTCAGAAGACCTTCAACGACTGCAGCAGACCGTCTAACCTCTCTCTGATCAGAAGACCTTCAACGGCTGCAGTTTTCCTTCTTGTCTGAAAACCACAGGCAGACGCTCAAAGAGATCCGAGGCAGGGACACCGTGGCCCAACCCAGGCTTGGGGACATTGAGAAGCCTGCTGCCCTGCTCTCAATGCAAGTCCAGAATCCTATCACTTCTCTACCACCATCCCCTACCATTTGGGCTTCAGACTCCCGCTGCCTCCCAGAGTCCAATGTTGGCTGTGAACCATAGAACAGCCTAAATCCTTCTTCAGAAACTTTGAATCCTGGCTCTCATCTGTTCATATCTACCTGTGATGCTCTTTCTCCCTCGAACGGACGTGCTTTGCTTTGCTGCTGGCCTCCATGAAGGTAGCCCCTTCCCCACTGCCTCTCAGACCTCATCCCCCCACCTCAATCTCCTGCTCACCCTGCTCTATATCTGCTCTTGCTCTTGTACGAACTGTAAAGAACAACCTGTACCAGGGCTTTGGGGGGCATTTTTGTGCATTGCCTGCTGGGCTTTGCCTCATTAAACCCTTGACTTCTTCCTCTCTTCCTTCCAGCTGCACTCAAATGCTCCCTTAGCTGACAGAACTTCCCAACCCACCTGCCTAAAGTATCATTCCCACCTCCAGCCTATGTGTGACCCCTTTCTCCCTTCACACCTACACCATGGTAAACACTCCCTCTTCCCTTCTTAGCACAGCGGCCTGTGTCATGCTACACATTTACACATGACTGTGACCCCATCACTAGAATATCAGTGCATAAAGAAGGAACTTTTTATATCCATTCAAACTTACTGGAATAGCAGTGCCGTACATAGGCAGGGGCCTTTGAGCTGGAGACGAAAGGGAAGCGTCATTATCAGTAGCTGTCCTGCTTCTGGGAGAAGACAATGCACATGCAATGACTTCCCTGCTTGCTGTGACCCAGTGCGGAGATGGGGAAGTATCATGCAAGGAGGATGCCTGGGAGGCAGCAAGTGGGTCTTCCAGGCTTTGTGGGCAGTGCTAGAGAGCAATGGGCAAGTGCAGAGCAGTAAGGCCAGTGGGTGAGTCAATCAAAAACACTTTTAGAGAGCTCATCCTGAATGTGCTGGGCAGCAGCAAGGTGGGGAGGGACACTAGAAAAGCCAAGGAGCAATTCTGGAATATCCAAGGGAGGCAAGGTACAGCTGGGGGCTAGTGGGAGCATTTGTGCTCCATTCTAGGAAGACCTACATCATAAGCAGTCTCGTAAAACAAAAACAAAAAGCCCACAAACAGAAAACAGATGCCTGCATAAGTATCAGGTACTTTATTTTCATAGCACTGCAATTGCATTCTATGAATAAAAGGATAGCTAAGGGATTCAAGAACTACAGTAGGTACAGTATCATTCATATGAATACATAAATAAACATTCATAAAAATGACTGCACCTTGGATAACCTCTGTCTGGGAATGAATTTCTTGATTTGCACCTTTGATCTTTCAGTTAAAATTTCTATTCATTATGATTTCTAAAACTTGAAGATAGCACTTTCTTATTCACAAGCACAGACCTAGCATTTCTGTGTAATGAAGGATCACTGGACAAAGTAGTGTTGCTTACGGTCATGAATTTGCTGATTGTTAAGCCATCGCCTAAGTGCTTTTTCAGATAAATAAATAAACTTAAATTTATATATATTAAAAGTTAATATATATTAACTTAAAAATATATATTAACTTAAAATTCCCTTTTAAAGGCAAATATTCTACTTTATGGGTTATGAAGAGATTCTAAAAAGCATTTTTTCCAAAGTTAATTTTTTAATGGTATGAATATTTGTACTGTCCATGCTACTACGTGTACTACGCCTGTAATGTGGAGCCTGCACTACAGGACCATTCACGAGCCGGGCAAGGGCCTGGAGATTTAAACACACAAAGACAGACAGAGACATGGGTCATCCTTGAAAGAAGAATGCCCCCTTTATTGTGTACCAGAGTTGCTTAGATATAGATCCTTAACTGATAGCCACACCCTAGCCAAACCCACCAGAAACCACTCCCCTGCCATCAGGAACTCCTGAGGGTTTCATGCTCAGAGCAGCTGCAAACACAGGAAAACAAGTTGTTTTGCTCACAGCAGCTGCAGGCATAACAAGTTGTTCATAGGAAATTCAGGGACTGGGTTCACAGCCCACAACAAATATTAAGACTGTTTATTTGTTTATTCAATAGAAGGAGCTTCAGCTCCAGTGGATAGAGTGTAACTCAGGGTAGAACCCTTGCCTGGCCTGTTCAAGTCCCTGGGGTCCCATTCCTGGATCTGCTCCTCTCAGAGCCTTAGCTTTAGGTCTGATCTCAATAATTTACGTTGTGGTAGTGTGCACACTACGAATAACCTAAGTCCATGAGGAGCAGTTTGGCGAACGGTCAGGTGGGCTGGGTGCTGAGAGTGAGTGAGGACCGCCCCAAGGCCTGGCTGTGCTTAGACGGCAGCCCACGGAGCTCCGTGATGCTTTCTTCAGAACGACAGCACTAGTTTCTCCATTAGTGCTCCCCTAGTGTATGAGAAGCTCCGGCTTCAGTCCCTAACACCACACGAAGCTGGAATTTGGAGTACGCCTGTGTGTTAGTCCCGGTTCATGGAAGGGTCAGAGCCGGTAGGATTTATTAGAGTGGCGTACAGGCTGTAGTTCAGGTAGCCCCGCAACGGCCATCTAACAACGGAAAGACCAAGAATCTGGAAGTTCAGTCCATGAGACTGGATGTCTCAGCAGTCCCAGTCTACTGCTGGAGTCCCAGCTTTGGGGGTTTTAGTTGATTCTAGATGTAGCCAAACCGACAACCAAGATTAACCGTCACAACCCCAACAACGGGCACTCGGGAGACACAAGGTCAGAGCCAGTCCAAGGCCAACCTGTACTATCTCAAACAAAATTACACTCTAAAGTTGAGCCTCTCTCCCTAGGCTTGTTGGTTGTTCCTTTTCTCTCTGTGAAAAGTGTATTTATATCTGTCCTAATTGGGTTTCCTGAAAATGAAGTCGCAGATACAGACTTAGCTGCAGGTCATTTATTCAGAATCACAATCAAGGGAGCCAGGACAGCAGGAAAAAGGGAGAGATAAGCTAGAAAGGAGGTGGACTTCCTAACACAGTCAGCTCTTCTAGTTTGCATCCAATTAAACAGAACATGCCCACTCCCTGCCCCCCAGCAAGCACCTGTCAAGGACCCTAACCTCAGACCCCTGGGAAAAGGGCAAAGTCTCCCCGCCCTTCTCTGCCCTGCCCCGCCCGACCCCGCCCCAGGGAGAGGCTCAGAAGGAAAGGGCAAAACCGTCCTCTGGGTCTGAGTACCAGTGCTGATAGAGTGCGGAGAGTGTGCACCATAGCTTTCTCCCCTGGATGTTGACATCCCCTGCATAGATGGCTCCTACCGAGATTAACTAAAACCATCTCACCAACCCTAGGGCCAAAATTCCCTAGGGCCAAAATTCTTAAAGAAAACTGTCTCTCCAACTGCCACTAGCTACCAATTGCTAAGGATGGGATGTCATGTCCACCTCCTCTCTCCATGACGGACTTGGTCTGGCTTGAGCTTGCACAGGGCTTGTGCATGTGTCTAATCACTGCGGAAATCAGTGTGGAGGTTTCTCAAAAGTTAGAGCTAGATCATATGATCCAGCTGTACCACTCTTGAGTTTGAGTTGTTGCCAGCGACAGGTTTTGCACAGTTTTTTTTGCATGAATATCTGTTTATTTATTTATTTTTGTTTTTATATCCCAATTAAAGTTTTCCCTCCTTCCTCTGCTCCCAGTCTCCCCACCCCCAACTCCCCACATTCACTGCTCCTCCTCTGGTTTTCTTCAGCTAAGGGCCGGCCTCCCATGGATATCAATAGCCAGCCATGGTATATCAAGCTGCAGTGAGTAGGCACCACCTCGGTACCACCTCGTCGATTAAGGATGAGTGAGGCAATCCTGTAGGAGGATGGGTCCCAAAGGCATGCAACAAAAGCAGAGGCAGCCTCTCTGGTTGTTGGTTCAGTCTCCATGAGCCCCTGTGAGTTCAGGTTAGTAAGTTCTGTGGGTTTTCTTGTGGTACCCGTGAAACAATTGATTCTGAAATTTTTTTAAATTACTTATTTACTTATTTTATATACATTGGTGTTTTTCATTCTTGTATGTCTATGCAAAGGTGTCAGATCCCCTGGAACTGGAGTTACAGACAATTGTAAGCTGCATGTGTGTAACATGAAGGGCCTGTTTTGTTGGGGTTTCTATCCTGCCCAGTTCCCACAGCAGGAAGACCCAAAGAAATCACACAGAGAGTCTACATTAGGTTATAAACTGATTGGCCCATTAGCTCAGGCTTTGTATTAGCTCTTATAACTTATGTAGCCCATTATTCTTATCTATTTTAGCCACACGGCTCAGTACCTTTTTCAGCAGGGCAGGTCACATCCTGCTTCTTCCATGGTGTGGGCAGGACTGGGGAGGAATGTGCTTCCTCCTTCCCAGCATTTTCCTGTTTTCATTGCCCCGCCTTTACTTCCTGTCTGGTTGTCCCACCTATACTTCCTGCCTGGTCAATCAGCATTTATTTAAAACATGATTGACAGAATACAGACAATTCTCTCGCACCACATGTGGATTCTGGGGATTGAACCTGGGTCCTCTGTAAGAGCAGCCAATATTCCTAACTGCTGAGCCATCTCTCTAGCCCTGTTGATATTCTCTTAATTGATTTGCATCACATGAAAAAGAAATTGAAGAAAGAAAACACAAATGTCTGTACAAACACATTCTCAAGAAAATACAACAGGAAAACTCATGCCACTGTAACCCTCATTTCTGCACTGGTCACATGCGCTTAGCTGGTATTTACAAATACCTTCTCTACTACCCATTCTGTATTTTCTCCACCCTTGGCAAGAAGTGTTGTTCTTTACAGGGGAGAAGTGGTTCAGTGTAGTCAACCTACCACCAGGTCGGTCATCCTGGGGGACAGAGCCATACCTCGGGCTCAGTTGTGAGAGCTGGCACTCAGCAGAACGTGTAGCCACCTCAGCCTCGGTGAGTTGAGGTCTGTGTTGTTAAGCACACACATAAATCCCATCTCAGCCATTGTCACCACTTGGTTCATGGGCCTGTTGTGCCATGACAGGAATGGCCGGAGAAAAGGCTGACCGTCCACAGAGTGGATCATCTGTCGACATGCTTATTGAACTCCTCTGCATCTGGTCACCTTTTGATGAACATTTACATGGGACCCAAATCCCATATCTGTCGAGCATTTGGAGAGATCTATCCACATAATTCTTCCCCAGTTGTCTTTCTCACCAGTTTTCCCATCATTCTCTTTTCAAGTCTCTGACCATCCAGCCAATCCATTAGCTACAGCTCATTAGTCAGGGAATAATTTTACATCTGGTATTTCTCCTTCCCAACAAATTATGTGACCATGTGTACTGAATGAAGCTCTACTCCCTGTGAAAATTTCCCATGTGGGTGGGTATCTTTCACGGTTTTCAGAAAGGGGTTGTAATACTGTTGCTGTCCACTTCTGGGTGCTGCCTACATAACATGCAAAGCCATCAGCAAGCCAGACCCTAGTCTTCCTCAGTCATCTGACGATAGGACACACCCCCGCAGGCTCTAGGTGAATGCTTGGCAGCAGAGGGCATTTTAGTAGGAGCAGAAACCATAAGCATTTGACAGCTTTTCATGAAACCGGCTTGTGTCTTCAGAACATGGCCAGGCCCAATTGTATCTTAGTGTCTGCTTTTCAGAGCACTCAAACTGAAGAAACCCTTTAACTAGGCAGCAGAGAAGGACGGTCACAACTCTTTAGGGTTTTCCAGCCTCAGTCCAATCAACATTGACCAGACAGTTTTTTGCTGGTGAGGAAGGAAGACTGTAGGATGTTTAGTATCCTTGCTCTGTCCTTTGAATAGGCAACCACAGAATGTGCTTCTGGACATGTCCAAATGTTTCCTATGGGACAAACTCTCCCATGAGAAAGAACCCTCTGCTCTATATGTATAAACAAGAAAAGTGGAGATTACCAAGTTGCAGAGTTACGTTCCAGGGGCACACTATGTGGTCATAATGGACAGGGCAAGACAGAGCAGAGGTTCCTCCATCTTGTATTCTTGCTGAGGCCATTTTAGATTTAGCTAGAATTTGATCTCCTTGATGGAGGAGAAAATCACCCAGCTCTCTTCTAGGAGCCCAAGGTTGAGATGCCCCCCCATCTGACTTATCTCAGCTTCTGGAAAACTGCCCACTTGTGCAGAACCCCACCAGCTAACTGCTTATCATAGCTTCCATCAAACTGCTTACACAAAGTTCCTCTGCAGCTGCTGAGTGAGATGCCAGAACAAGGCTTTTGCCTTTAAAACCTCTCTGCTCTGGAAACTCCGTGCTACACTTTGGTCCTGAACACCTGAGTTTAGTCCCAGCCAGCCAGAATAAGGACTTCTAATATTGTGTCTGAGTGATCATCTCTGGTAGGCTCCCAGGAAAAATAAACCCAAGCTCTTCCCAGGACAGGCTGTCACTGAGATACCAAGGATTAAATGTCAGTTACAACATCCATGTGTTGTGTGGTCTTATGCGTATTACTTTATACCTGATTTATCCGAATGAGGTTAAAAGGCTGTCCTGTCTGCCAAGACTTCTGAGACCAGGCATAAGTTTGGGGGCTCCCAAGGTCATCCTCATTTCTAGAATCTGACTATATATTTAAGGCTTTTCCAGACTCCCTTATGTTTACTAAACTGTTTAAATGGCTTACAGGACTCAGGAAGTAAAATATTTATGATTACAGCTTATTATGGCAAAAGGGTACAAATCTGACATTTGAAGAAAGAGTGGAGCCCAGAATTTGGGACTAGAGGGCTCCAGACAGAAAAGCTCTTCAGCTTCAAGAGCACAGCACCGCTGGCGCACACGCAGCAATATGTGCATGGAGGACTGCCACCTCTTGACCTCACCCGATCGCCAAAGTGAAGGCGTTCACTCCATCTTCATTATCCCAATAATCGAATAACTTCCCATGTGGTTGAACTCATTCCCTGGCTGCCTGCAATCCCCAGGACCTGGGGTGACAGAATGCAGCTGAGCGTCCCAGCCCTCTAGTCAAGTAGCTACTCTTTCTGGCATTGTCCAGACACAACTTGAGTGATGTAATTAACATAAACTCTCAGGAACACACTATGAGTCATCTCATTAGCATACACCAGCAGGTAAGGTCCAAGGGGCCCATCATGGATTGAATAACAATCCAGTAAATTCTAAAGATTTGGATTTAATCTGAATCTCCACTCCCTCTCTTCTGTAACAGGGAAGAGAGGAAAGGTGTTCTAAGGAGAGACACTCGTGCCCCTCCCCTTTGGTATTAAATGATCAACACAATTATCCCCAAGGAACTGAAGTTTCCCCAGGAAGCTTGTGTTTGGAGAAGAGAAAGGCTAGAGTTTAGTACCAAAGAAAGAATTTGTCTCCTGGGAAGAGAGTTCACCCGGCCTGACAACTTCTTAGACATCGGTTGGAACAGCCTAGAACCTGGACACTGATACTCTAATGGACCATACCTTGACCACGACCGTTTAGTTATGCTTATCTCTTGCCCTCAATTTAAATCTAAGGCTATGCCAGTAACCCCAAATGCTCTTAGGGAAGCACTGAACCTCTTTAAGTTGTCTGATTATGACAGGAAATTTGAAATATTTATCTTGCTGTCTTATTAGGGTAGAGAGAAAAAACGCAGGTGAAGTCCTCAGCACAGTGCCTAACAGATGTTGCCGTTGCGTTCTCTCCTTGGTGCATTTCCTAAACTTATATGATGAGAGCGAACACGCAGGGGTGGGCATGGGGGTGGGGTGCTTTCCGGGAGACCCTGAAGTAAATCTTTTGTTTGAGAAAATGGTTTGATAGGCTCTTAAGGATATGCACCAGTAAAGGTGTGCTTTTTCCTGTACACAATTGCATGCCCTAGAATCTAGGGACTAGACCATCTTGAAGTTAAGTGTGGACATGCAAGTGGGTGACATGCAGAAGACTTAATGTGTCAGTAAGGAAATTAGCACATTCTTTTCTCATGCCAGGATGAGAGGCAGAACAATCCTCAGCTGATCTATGATTAACTGTGTTACAAACAAGAAAGAACCTATGTTAATTTAATGCATTTACTTTTGCTGGTGGCTTGTGACGCTACTATAACCTACACTGTTCTGAAGTCCATGACAGATATGATTCTGATAGATGCAGTAGCTCTGTGGGAAGAGGAAGGCATGTTTTGTTCCATTGGTAGAGAGCAAGAAGAAAGAAATGAAGCCTTAGAGAAATGGGCCAAGGCTTTGCCTTCCCAGGGAGCTGGCATATACTGTGTATTTTCACTATGCTGACTACAGAATAAGAATCCAGCTTGTTCTCCATGGAGAGTTCTTCCTTTTCCCGCCCCCCCCCCCGCGTTTAGCAAATGCCCAATACCCAAATTGTAATTAATCATTATAGTGAGTAGATGGCATTGCTCAGGATGATCCAAGGCATCAAAAAGCACTTCAACTTGTAAAATATTGAATTGTCATGTTTTGTCTCATTTGTAAAAATCATTATTTGATGCTTGTGAGACCTTTTGTTTTATAAAGTGACATAGTCACATAATTAAAAATTTGTGACCAGTGATGCTGGGTTAATTCTCCACAACTTGGTCAGATCTTGGAGAGGTTCAGAGAAAGAGATGGATTCCAGGTGGAAGCTCCCACCGTGTTCCAGGAAAAGGAGGGCTCTTTGCAGGCCCTTCTCAGCTGCAGAGCCACAGGCTGTGGGTTTTGCAGATCATGGGAGACAGAAAATCAAGAAGTTCAGAGCCTGGATGTTGGGTGGCCCTGCTGGTTAAAGGTTGCAGTCCCCCATGTCTGGGAGGCTCTCTCTGAGCTTGGCTGGAGATGGAGGACTCCCTGCCCATCTTGGGGGCTTCCCACTCTCTGCCTGACCTTGTTTGGAGGCTGTCTCTAAGCCTGGATGCCTGATTTATCTTAGGTGTGACCTTTGGCACAGTTCTCTACAAATGCTCTCCCCTGCTGCCACCCATGATAACAGGCATTGTGCTAGCAGCTTTGTGACTGGAGCACGCCGCCAGACAGTTAGGTGAGGCCAGCTGCTGGTCCCATCCTATTATCTCCCTGACTCTGGAGTAAAGCCGAGCTGTCCCACTGAAGCTTCCTCCGGTAAAACTGTTTCCTCCACGTTACAGGACATACAAAGCCCTACTAGCTGCTTCTGCTCCTTTGTCCTTGTGTCCTGGTGGCCAATGGGCCTCAAAGGAAAAGGAGACCAACATTTGGGCGCTGGAATAAGAAAGAAAGCTGGGTGTGGTCCTGCTTGGCTTTGTCTACCTGGGTGCCTAATCCTATGAGTTCCAGTTTCCTGTCTTCAAATATGGAAGAGATGGCTCAGCAGTTAAGAGCACTGGCTGATTTGACTCCCAGTACTCACACGGCAGCTCACAACAGTTAATAACTACACTTTCAGGGAATCTGATGTCTTCTGGCCCTGATGGGCATCAGGCACACACATGGTACATAGATATATGTGCAGGAAAAACACCCATGGACATAAAAATAAGTAAATATTTAAAACTGTGGAAAACACTATATCCCTAAAGAGCATAGAGTTGTTAAAAACAATAAATGAACTTCTATGTTTAATAAGTGGAATTGTTCTACAGTTAAGTTCTTGATAAATGACAACAGCTATTCTTTTTAAAAATTGCCCTTCAGGTGATCTGGGGTTGGATATAGGATTGGTGTTGTGATTCCTGTTGTTTTGAGTCTGATAATTCAAGTAGAATATGTATGCCATTTTTCCATCATTGCTGCTGATTAATGGATGATTTAGGTCAATTTAAAAACTAATCCAGAGCCCACAAATTGAGTTGGAGAGACTGTAATGAAAGCAGCACCTCTGCTCTGGGTTAGAAACGCTGTCTTCTGGAACACCGCTTTCCCGCGTGGCTCCTGTGCTCTGGGTTAGAAACGCTGTCTTCTGGATCACCCTTTCCCGCGTGGCTCTCTGCTCTGGGTTAGAAACGCTGTCTTCTGGATCACCCTTTCCCGCGTGGCTCTCTGCTCTGGGTTAGAAACGCTGTCTTCTGGATCACCCTTTCCCGCGTGGCTCTCTGCTCTGGGCACCTTCCTAACTTCCTCCACTTTATGTCACTGGCATGACGGATACTTGAAAAAGCATTTCCCTCAGCAAGATTTGCTTCTTCCCAAATACCAGCTCATTCTGTATCTAGAATGTTCTTTCCTATCCGTTTCCTTCCACTAACCCTTATATATCCTCCAGTACAATTTAGTTCTACCCAGGGTACATGAGTAACACTAGCAGACTGAGACACAGAGAACATCTAAAAAGTCAGGGTGCTCAGCCTACACACGATCTGATGAGGAACAGCACAGACAGATGTAGTACGAATAATAAAAAACCCAGAGACAGATATTGGGGTTCAACATAAAGATCAGAAAAGCAAAGCAGCCAAGCCACTAGAGAGCTCTTACCTCTATGATTTCAGACTGAAAGGACAGCAAGTTCCTGCCTGTCTCATCCTGCCTTATATTCCTCTCTAGTGCTGGGATTAAAGGTGTGCACCACCACTGCCTGCCCTCAATGGCCAACTAGTGTGGCTGCTGGGATTAAAGGTGTGTGCCACCACTGCCTGGCCTGTATGACTGACTAGTGTGGCTGTTTTGCCTTCTGATCTTCAGGCAAGCTTTATTAAAATACAAATAAAATATCACTACAGGCAGATGGAGCACTTTTACAGTCTATATTATAAGAGCACACGTGGATTTCACAATCTAGAAGTCTCTTTATGTACATTTGTAAGCAACTTGGCTGTTTACCACTGTGTGTTCTGCATTAATCTCTAGTCCAGAAGGAAGCTCTGCTTCAGGAGGAACGCAGAGTTTAGCAGGCTTGGTACATTCGCATCCAGCAGCGGGAGACATGCTAAGCAGCAAGAACGACAGGAATATTAAATAAGGAAACCCCCGCAGCACAGTCTCAGGAACGAGGCGGCTACTGACCAGAGGAGCGGGCTGGACTTTGCACGAAGGATGCCCTTGCTTTCAGCCTTCTGGCTGGAGATGATGTGGAAGGTGGGACTTCAACCACAGGTCACCAGCTCCCTGAAATAAAGTGCAACTACAAGATTCAGTTACTGTCATGTCTGCCTTTATGAGCTATATTTTCTTCTCATGCTGTTTTAAGTATTATTTCTTTTTAAATTTTATTTATTTATTTATTTATTTATTTTTATTTATTTATTTTAGACAGGGTTTCTCTGTGTAGTCTTGGCTGTCCTGGATCTTGCTTTTTAGACCAGGCTGGCCTTGAACTCACAGAGATCTGCCTGCCTCTGCCTCCCAAGTGCTGGGATTAAAGGTGTGTGCCACCACCGCCTGGCTAGGATTATTTCCTTACTTTGTATTTTTGTCATGGAGAGTTTCTTCTCTGGCTATGTCTGTTTGGAGTTCTACACATGGCTCTCGTGTTTACGAGCTCGATTCTTTATGCTGTAATTTCACTAAATAGTCTGTCTCTTCCATTGGATGCTACCCCTGTCCCTTCATCTACACCGTGAAGTCTCAGGTTTGGCCCCATGAGTGTTCCGGATTCCTTCGGAATAGCGTTCATGCTCATTTTCCCCTCTGTCCTCTGCCCCTGTGTTCCTCTGTGTCCTCTGTGTCCTCTGTGTTCTTGTGCACAGTCCTGTCTTTAACGATGGACTCTGTTGTAGTTTCTGAGACTGATCATCTTCATTTCAAATATTTCTACTTGTTAGTTCTCCATGTTTCAATCGCCTTTCTAAACTTTTCCTCCATATTTTGAAATTTTTCCTTCACTGTTACATATACTTTGGAGACCATCTGGACAAGGTCCAGATCTTCTTAGTTCATGCTTGTATTTGATTCTTTGCTATGATCATTAACTTTTAGACTAGGAAGGCCCTAAATTCTCTCCAGAGCCTTTTGATTATTTCTGCGTGGAGATATCGTGGTTTCTGTGACTCATATTAGAGTTTTATCTGCGAGCGGTCCAGCCTTGCGGTCGGGTGATATTAGAGTTTTATTTGCATGCGGTGCAGCCTTACAGACGGACGATATTAAAGGAATGTCTGCATGCGGTCCAGCCGTGCAGTCTGGCCATGCGGACGGGCGAAACTTGATGTTGATTCCCGAATGAGTGGCTGAAGTGACCCAGTCTTGGCCCTGTTCCGTGAGGATAAAGGGTGGGGCAGCACCCTAAGTACTAAGGTGACCAGATGGAGTCAAAATCTTGGTCACCCCTGGATTCTATAAACCTGCTGGAGATAGGATACCAAACTTCAGACCCAATGTGGCCTGTCTACTATCAGAGGGCCGTAGTCAGGACTACAGGCCCAAAGTGACCTCTGGAACCACAGAAATGCAGACTTCAGGCTTGGCAGTGACCGTCAACACTTCAGACATCAGGACTCTATACCCATGTTAATCTCAGATGCCACTGGAAACAAAGCTCCAGTACCTCACGGGACCATTTGGGCAAAATGGACCAAAACGTGGGCCCTGCACTGAGCGCTGAGGCGACTGGGCTAGGCTGCAGGGTGCACTCTGGTTCTGCAGAAATGCTAAGTCTAGCCACTGGGGCTCTCTGCTCCCACAGAAGCTGGAGGCGCAGTCACAGGCACAGTCTAGCCATCAGGCATTTCTGGGGAAAAATCAGTTTTTATCCATTCATATAGTGACAGACTTCTAGGCCAATTCTGTAATTTCCCTCGAGTATCCACCCAGGAGTGGTATATGAGGATCACAATGGCGACTCCGTTTCAGTGTCTTCAGAAACCTCCGTACTATTTCCTATAGTGGCTGCACTAATTTACATCCCCACCAACAATGCAACCCTATATTCATTTATCCCTCTATTCAAACCAAAATAATTACTATTTGTATGTGTGCATGCTGTATGTGTGAGAGGATGTGGATGCCATGGGGCAGATATAGAGGTCAGAGGACACCTATGTGGATTCAGTTCCTTCTGGGTTCCTGGATCATCAGGCTAGGGTCCAAGTGACTTTACATACTGAGCCGTCTTGCCAACCCCAGAATTTCTTTTTAAGGTAGTCATTTTGACTGGGGTGACATGGAATTCCAGCATAGTTTCTAAATGCATTTCCCTGGTGGCTAAAAGTGTATTTATTGGTCATTTGTCCATTGTTCAGAAATTGAGGGCTGGAAGTGTTGCTTAGTGGTAGATATTTACCTAGCATCCAAACCACTCTGGGTTCAGTGCCCAGGGTCAGACAGACAGACACATGCACGCACACACACACACATGCACACACACACACATGCAGACACACACACAGAGCCAGAGAGACAGAGACAGAGAAATAGCTATTGAGAGCATTTGCTCGCCTACTAACTAGGTTGTTTAATTGTTGTTATTGCACACACATACACACACACACACAAACGCACACACACACAAACACACGCACATGGGCACAGAGCCAGAGAGGCAAGGACAAAGAAATAGCTATTCAGAGCATTTGCTCATCTACTAACTAGGTTGTTTAATTGTTGTTATTGTTCTGTTTTTGTTTTTGAGATAGGGTCTTACTATATACTTCTGATGGTCTGGAACTAGCTAAGTATGTAAGCCAAGCTGGCCTTGAACTCAGAGATCTGCCTGTTTAAGTCCCTCCCCCCAAAGGCTGGGATTAGAGTGTACCACGATGTCCTGCTCTGTTTTAGCTCTTTACAGGATGGTTATTTGTCCTGCGTTAGATGAATGGCTGGGAAGATATTTTCCCGACAATATCTTGGGTTCTTGAATCAGTGTTTTATCCATTTTGAGTTAGTTTTTATGCAGAGGGAGAGATGAGTCTCTAGTATTACTCTTCAAAGCGTACTTAACTTTTCCAGAATTATGTCTTTAAGAATATCTTTTCCCCAACACATATATTTTTGGCACCTTTATTAAGAATCAGATGGCTGTGGTTACATGGTTTATTTCTGAGTCCTCTTGTTCTACTCCACTGACACATATGTATGTGCTTCTACAAAACCCTGCATTTGTTTTCCCAGTTCTGTCCTAATTTGAAATCAGGTAATGTGTGCTGGCATTGTTTGTGCTTTTGTTCAGGATTCTTCTGGCTGTTCAACAGAGTCTTAACAATAAAATAAAGACATTCAGCATTGATCTATTGATACATATGTCAAAGGAAATGTTAAATCTAAGAAGTCCCTGACACAAAACATCTAGGAAATATGGGGCACTATGAAAAGACCAAACCTAAGAATAGTAAAAATACAAGAAGATTCCCAGTTCAAAGACCCAGAAAATACCTTCAACAAGATCATAGAAGAAAACTTTCTTAACCAAAAGAATGGAGATGCCTATAAATGTACAGAAAGCTTACAGAACACCAAATAGATTAGACCAGCAAAGAAAGTACCCCCAACATAATAATCTAAATACTAAGCATGCAGAATAAAGAAAGAACATTAAAAGTTGCAAGGTAAAAGGCCAAGTAACTTACAAATGCATACCTATTAGAATTACACCTAACGTCTTAATAGAGACTCTAATAAAAGTCAAAAGGGCCTGGATGTCTTACAGACTCTAAGGGACCACAGATGCCAGCTCAAACTACTGGGCTAACATTCAATTACCATAGATAGAGAGAATAAAATATTCCACAATAAAGTCAAATTTAATCAGTATCTGTCTACAAATCCAGCCCTATAAAAGGCACTAGAAGGAAAACTCCAACCTTAGTAGGTTAACAACACCCATAAAAACAAAGGAAATAATCTCACACCAGCAAAATCAAAAGAAGGGAAACACACACACACACACACACACCACTATCCCCACTACCAACAACAGCAACAAAATAACAAGAAGTAAGAATCATTGGTCATTAACATCCCTCAATGTCAATAGACTCAATTCCCCAGTAAAAAGACCCAGGCTAACAGAATGGATGTGAAAACAGGATTCATCCTTCTGCTGCATTCAAGAAACACACCTCAGCATCAGCGATGGATATTACCTCAGAGTAAAGGGTTGGAAAAAGGTTTTCCAAGCAAATGGATCCAAGCAGCAAGCTGGTGTAGCCACGTGCAACCAAAATTAATCAAAAGGGATGGGAAGGATACTTCATACTCATCAAAGGAAAAGTCGACCAAGATGACATTTAAGTTCTGTGCATCTATGTCCCAAATGCAAGAGGACCCACATTTGTAAAAGAAGTATTACTAAAGCCTAAATCACACATAGAAGCTCACACCATAACAGTGGCAGCCTCACAGAAGAGAGGTACCTGGCCTCCCACTTACAGAGGAAGGGAGGCTCAGAGAGACTCTGTGCTGGCTAGTTTTATGTCAACTTGACACAAGCTTGGGTTACCAGAAAGGAGGGAACCCCAACTGAGAAAATGTCTTACCACTATGGGTGGTGCCATCCCTAAGCTGGTGGTCCTGGGTTCTATAAGGAAGCAGGTTGAGCAGGCCATGTGGAATAATCCAGTAAGCAGCACCCCTCCATGGCCCCTGCATCATCTCGTGCCTCCAGATTCCTGCCCTGTTTGAGTTCCTGTCCTGACTTCTGTGAGTTCCTTCCTGACTCTGGACTGTACGTATGGAAACAAGCCCTGTCCTCCCCAACTTGTTTTTGGTCATGGTGTTTTATCATAGCAATAGAAACCATAACCAAGACAGGTTAGGTCTGTAGTGGATTTGCTGCGGGTCCCTGGCAGCTTGCTGCGGGGTTGAGACCATGCGGCAGGTCCCCAATGAAGGTGGCTGGTTCCCAGCCATGTGGCAGCTGGCTGGTCCCTGGCGAACAGTTTGGGCAGGTGGTGGGTGGGAGGCACAGAGATAGGCACACCATACAGAATAAAATTGGACATTTATTAGATGGGTTATGGAGGGGAAGGAAAAAGGGGAGAAGGGGAGGAGAGAGAGAAAAGAGAGAGAAGAGAGAGACAGAAGCAGGGGAAGGGGAAAAGTGGGGAGAGAGGCTGCCTCCCTGAGGGAGGGGACAGATGGCGAGAGAGGGAGAGAGGCTGCAGGAAGGGAGTGGGCGTGGCTTGTATCTTAAAGAGACAGAGCATTATATTCCCACCTCTTTTTTATAATAAAAAGCAGGAGATTAGATACCACAGGTTCAAGGAATTGGGGTGGCGGATTCTTAAGACTTCTTCCTGTTTATTTGTGGGTGTCGTCTTTGGGGGGGGAACCTGAGAAGGCTGGGTGCTGGCCATATCCTGGCATTGTTGGTCTCTTTGCGCCTGTCCAGTGTTTGTGGCATGGAAATGTCTGGTGTCTCTTATACCTGTTTGAGGTATTGGCAGAACAGAGGACAAAGTTAAATTAAGGAAAAAAAAATTTTTAGGAAGAGGGAATTGAGGGGGATGTATCTGACCTGTTTAAGGTAGATTCTTCAATTCGGCTCCCTGGAACTCATAAGAATTCTTTGCGTTTGTGAAAACAGAAGTTTTAGGCATATACATTGTATAAACAGTAGCATATTTATGTCAGAATGACTGTGACAGATATTTTTGCACAATGAAAAGTATTTTTAAGACTATGAAAGGCATCATGAGAGAGAAATTTGATTTGAAACTTGTTTGGCGAGGTCGTCCTTTTAAACTGACAAAACCTCTCAGCTGTCAAACTGTATCAGAGATCTTTGAGAAGGATAAAATTTTACTTGAGTTACTGATTAAAAAAATGACAGAGAACTTACTTGGTTGGCACCCAGAGCTACTCCTCAGGGTCCTCCATGGTCGCTGGAGGTCGCATTTGCCTTTTAGCACAGGGCCTGCCAGGCTCCAGAAGATCCTGTGGGCTAAGAAATCTGTAGGAAGACAGGCCTACCTTGACCCAAGCAGCTAGGCTGTTGATTCTGGTGATTCTGTCCACGTCTGGAGATTTTCAGTTTAGATGAAAGGTAGTTTTGCCCAATGGTGAGCACTCGGCAGTTGAAGCGAATTGCAGATGGACATTGTTCTGTGCCTATTTGTCTTCTGTCTTCTTTGGAGGAAGTAGAGTGCTGTTAGGAGCCAAACTGTCTATTTTTGTTATGAAAAGTTGTTTTAATAATTAAATATTTAAATATCACATTTTTCAGATCTCTGAGCAGTTGAGGGCTGTTTATAAAGTAAAACTAAAGTATAGAATCTGCCTGGAGAGCTGGGTCTGAGCTTGACTGCATGGGCTCTCAACTGGTAAGATTTACACTCATAAAAAGACAGAAAGAAGAAAAAAAACTGCTTGCAATAGAAGGTTAATAGCAGAACTGACAATAGTAGAGAACAGCTTAATATATTTTAAGTGAGGTTTGGATTAAATATAAAGTATTCTTGTAAGAAACTCAAAAGTACATACCACTTTAAAACATGAGACTTATTGATTTTGTAGTCTGAAATGAGATGTAATGAACAATTATAACATTAAGTATAGGTGCATTTAAGTTACATGTATGAACACACAAACAGAGAGTGAACAGGAATTGGGGAAAGTGGGTGGTCTTGGTGGGCCCAACCAAAGGCATGCCAATATGCAAAACACACATGTAACAGAGTCAACAAGAGGAATTTAGTGAAAAAAAAAACATAAGTAAACTGGGGGACAAGGCAGGGTATCCTTAAGTAAAGATGGGAGAACTTGGTCACCTGACCTGGCTATCAGCCAAGATGGCTGACCCCAATCAAAATGGCGGCGGTCACATGTTGTATGAAAAAGCCACAATTTTTGAGCTGCAGGGATTTTAAGCTTAATAAGAGAGACCTAGAGGTGTGATCTGCCCTGTGGCTGAGCCGCCATGCCATAAGCCACAGAGGGGAGCAGAAGGCTGGAACTGAAAAAGCTGCACTATGCCACGGCTGGAATTGAAAAAAGCCGGGGGATGAACATGGACGGTTGCTACCCACAGCTGAAACCGTGAAAACCCGTGAAATGGCGATACCACAAGGCCTATAACAGGGATGTCTCCCCCTATAGGTAGGGTGCAAATCAGTGCGAACACCGCAGGACCCGTGAGCCAGGCGTCCCCTGATCCTGGGTGGGGTGCTATGGCCTGGCTGGATCCGGTAGGGGTGACTCAGAAGCCAGAGAGGCCAGAGGCCGCTCCGTGCAGCCTTTTATAGCAAGGGGAAAAAAAGAAAAGAAATGAAATGAAAAAAAGAGAGAGAAAGAAGGATCTGAGGGGCCCTGGACTCTCAGTCACGGGTGGATTGGCCCCGGGCCATTCCAAACACAATTTAAGCTGAGGAAAACAACCATAGCCAAATGGGTAGACTCACCAATGGAAGCCGGTGGTGGGAGTAGGAAAAAAAAACCTGGTTCAGGATCCCAATCTCTGGAGAGGAACTGGAGCGGGAGAGCCTATCTGAGTCCCGGCACCAAATGTAATGGATTTGCTGCAGGTCCCCGGCAGCTTGCTGCTGGGTTGAGACCGCGCGGCAGGTCCCCAAACGAAGGTGGCTGGTCCCCAGCGAGCAGAGCAGTGTGGGTAGGCAGCAGGTGGGAGGCACAGAGATAGACACACCATACAGAATAAAATTGGACATTTATTAGGTGATTAGGTGGGTTATGGAGGGGAAGGAAAAAGGGGAGAAGGGCGAGAGAGAGAGAGAGAGAAAGAGAGAGAGGGGAAGGCTGCCTCTTGGAGAGAGGGGACAGAGATAGAGCAAAAATGGCTAGAGAGGGACAGAGACTGCAGGAAGGGAGTGGGCGTGGCTTGTCTCTTAAAGAGACAGAGCATTATAAGATCAGTACAGGTTTTGTGTGCTTCCAGAATCCATGTTCTTAACCATATAGCATTCTGGGATAAAATTACTGGCTGTATATAAAGCTTCTGACTCACAGATAAGGGCTATGGGAAGAGGCAGATAGCACAAACAGGTAAACACGGGGTCTACAATTTCATCCAGAGGAAGCTCAGTCTTGATTCTCCAGGGGAACAGAAGCCTGGAGCCATGGGAAACACGAGCTTGGAAAGGGCCTAGGGACTTCACCCCCCAGGCGTGCGCCTTGTGCCTCGAAGCCAAGCTTTGCCTGAACTCACATCACTGAGCTGCGGAAGGAAGGGTTCCACTGCCACCCACTCTCTCTGGGATTGCTGACCTACAGGGTGCTTATTAGGGGTTTACAAACTTGTTTCAAGGACACCACAGGAAGAATATACATTTTCCCACATATTGCTTTGCTCCTCTCTAAGAAAAAATAAGCATACAATACAATAGAGCTTAAAGAGAAGGCCTGAAGAGGTAACAATTGATTTTCTGTGAAGTCTTTTTCTTAAAATACCTTTAGAGAGCAGGGGTTCCCCCACACTTCCCAGGGGTTCCTCAGAACCATCCTTCCTATCCTTCAATTGGAGGTGAGGAGGGCTGAGAAGGCTCTGCCCCCACCTTCATGATCTATCCAGGGAGCATGCACAGCACATGGCTCTCCAAAGTTGCCTTAAACCAACCTTAATGCTATGTAACAGCAGCACTGAGCTAGGCCGTGCAGATACTGCCTGCTAGCTGGAGTAAGTCACCAGTCAAAAGCCTCAGGGGTAGGGCTCTGCAACAGGCTTCAGGGTCACCTGCTGAAGCAGAGGGGCTTCCTGGAGGCAGCAGCTGTATCACTAATGGATGGTTCATGGCTCCTTTCCTTCATGATGAAAAGACACTGGAGAGAAACCTGACTTTCTTGTATGAAAAGCCAAATGTTTAAAAAGAAAAGATTAAGAAAAAGAAAAAAGAATCACACCAACACTGCCTTAAGGAGATAAAATACAAAACACATTTGTAAATTCAAATTCTCTAATAATCATATTTTGTAAAATAAATGTCAAAAGAAATGGGTGAAATATGAGTAACATATTGTGCTTACAGTCACTGCATTATTGTGTAATAAGCAATCAATATAAAGATATTTACCAATGACATCATTAACATCTTATTTCATATTAATCTCTGATGTGCATTATATACATATAGTTGTTGGTACAAAATACAGCTCTTGCTTCAAAGGGGATAAAAGATAATTTTCTCTGAGTCAAATAAGTGACCATGACCCAGGACCATGGATTCAGTTTACCCTGAACGATGATGTGCTTGATAGGACCACTGTGGTAGGGCTAAGGGGAGGTTTCACTGCAGATAGAGGAGCGGGAGCAGCCAGAGACATCTGGGAGAGTGCAGAGCAGAGACAGAAAGAAGGAGCCTGAACAGGGACAGCAGACTGGACATGGCCAGGGCTCCCTGTGGAAGAGGGGAGGATAGCAAGGGATGAGGGAGGGACAGTGAGAACAGAAGGGGGATGGAGAGAGAGAGAGAGAGAGAGAGAGAGAGAGAGAGAGAGAGAGAGAGAGAAGGAGAACACAGTGAAAGCAGCAGGGAAGTGAGTAGCTGGGACGCTGGAGGGCATTTAGGGTAGGGAGGAGGTGAGAAGAGCTAGGACTATGAAATGTGTGACTGGTACTGTGGTACTGAAGGAGCCTGGAGGCCAGCGTGAGCTTTGGTATGTTAATAGACACCACAGCTTTATCTGCTAGATAAAGGAAATGGCTGGCTTCTTTTGGTAGATGGGATTCAGCTTCAGAGGTTCCTGAGGAATGCTGGCTTTTGTCTAAGAGCCAGAAACCCTCCTATGTAAAGTGCCAGCTGTGCACACTAAACTGCCTTTTGGAGTTTGGGGAATTGGAATTTCCTTGGACCTGACAGTAGGGGAGTGGCCACACCATCTTTTGTAGTTATAAAACAAAAGGCAGTCGTGAGTTATGCTACAGAAGGAAATTCTCTGATGCAGGTTTCACGTGTTTCTCCTTTGGGAGCACTTAAATACCCTATGGGAGTGCTGGAATTTGGAGTCCAGACCAATACAACTCTCAGGCTTGGGGGCTGGGATGGATGTAAGGGGTTGGGGTCTATTCTCCCAACTTAACACCAAATCCTTAGGTCAAAGCCTGGGCCCTGGAGCGCTAACAAGCTAGGATCAATGACTACTAAAAAGGATACATGTTCAATTGGCCCCATTGGGAAAGGAACAAATAATGAGGCCCAATAACTCACTGAACCAAGTCCATCTTCAGTCCATCTGCAAGTCCAACTTCTGGCATGGGCTTAGGTTTACACAGGAAGTGAGAGATAGGCGTAAATGGTGAAGATGTGGTCAATTCTGCCCCTTACTGATTCTTCATTGTCTCAGTGGCACTCTGTCCTGTAATGTGGTCTAACAACTTGTCAGGGCCACGTGAGTGAAATCTTTCTGGGAGACAAGTTCCTACTTTTTCTTTCCTAGCAGGGGACTTCTGGAAAAAATGCAATTCCTTGAGACCTCTTATCTCAGCTGTCAAAGGAAGGCCACAAGAATGTCTTTCCTTAGAAAAGCTTTGCTCCCACCAGGATGGATTATGAATTACAGCCAGGTATGAATTATTCCAATGTTTGAGAACAGTGTCTAGAATTAAGTTGGTGATTTATCTGTTTATAGAACTTACTTAAATATTAACTACTCGTCTTTCATATTGTTTTTCTTTTAATGTTTTCTGAGACAAGACCTCATGTATTCATGGCTGGCCTTGAAGGGCTGATCCTTCTGTTTCTACCTCCCAAGTTCTGGGAGTACGTGTGTGAGCCACCAGGCCTGGCTAGTCTGTCAACTTTTATATTATTCTATTTCTAAATGTCTGGTTTTTGAAATTATCTCCATTCATTTACATCTAAGCATCTATACAACTCCAGGCAAAGACATGCCCTGGTGTAGGAGGGTTCTTCTGTATTTGGGCTGCTTTTATTGGTTAATAAAGAATCTGCCTTGGCCTTCTGATAGGGCAGGACTTAGATAGACAGGATAAAGAGAAGAGAATGCTGGGAAGGGGACAGAGCCAGAGAGAGCCGCCCGCCATGAAGACACGCTGAATCTTTCCAGGTAAGCCACGACTCATGGTGACACACAGATTATTAGAAATGGGTTAAACAAATATGTGAGAGTTAGCCAATAAGAGGCCAGAGTTAATGGGCCAGGCAGTATCTCAATGAATACAGTTTCAATGTAATTATTTCGGGTACACACCGGGAGCCAGGACAGAACAAGGGGCCCCGCGCCAGGAACACAGCCCGAACCCCTCATTACTACAATGCCCCATGGCAGGATCTACCCAGGCAGTACCCTGGCCAACCCAGGGTCCTAGTCTGTACATGTCTCCTTCCCTCCCTCCCTCCGTTCCTTCCTCTTTCTGTCTCTTTCTCCCTTCCCTCCCTTTCACCCTTCTTTAAATAAACTCCACGCTCAAACTCTGTGTGGATGGCGTATTTGTCATCTGCTGCAGAGGCCTCGCTCACCTGCTGTGGGGCCTGCCCGGTCCCAACTTGTGCCATAATCATGACTCTCCCAAAGAAAAAAATTGTTCTGCCTTTTCCCTCCCTCCCTCCCTC
>PVIU01024228.1:0-25883 GCA_004026605.1 Ondatra zibethicus
CATCCTCAGACTGTATCTCTGACTGCATCCTCAGACTGCACCTCAAACTGCATCTCAGATTGCATCCTCAGACTATATCCTCAGACTGTATCCTCAGACTGTATCTCTGACTGCATCCTCAGACTGAGCTCCTGTCTCCTCCCACCTTATATTCCTCTCTGCCCAACCATATCACTTCTGTCTCCACCTCCCTAGTGCTGGAATTAAAGGCCTGTGATCCCAAGTGCTAGGATCACCTTTGTGTGGCTCTGTTTCTTGTTCAGACAGATTCAATCTCATGTAGCCCAGGGAGGTCTTGAACTAACAGAGATCCCTCTATCTCTGTCTCCCGAGTGCTGGGATTAAAGGTGTGTGCCACCACTGCCTGGCCTCTATGGCTAACTAGTGGCTTAGCTCTGCATTCTGATTGATCTTTAGGTAAGCTCTAGTTGTTAGATGACAAACAAAATATCACTACAGCTTAGGGTGCATGAGGATACAGAGGAATCTTAAAACCAGCCAGACACACACTGGCAAGATGACTCAGTTGATAAGATTGCTTATTGCTGGGCTTGAGGACCTGAGTTCAATCCCCAGGACCCACATGATGGAAGGAGAGAAATTTCAACTCCTCAAAGTTACTCTCTAACTGCCATACATATCCTGTGGTATGCATGTCCACATACACACATATGAACAAAACAAATGAAGAAAAATGTAATAAAAACCATGGCTGATTTGGGACAATAACTAAGGAATGGTTGACCTGGAAGTGGCGACTAGTTGTTTTTGAAATCTGTGTATTACAAACCTACTGCATGCCCACTGCTGCAAAGAGTCAGCCAAGGTGAAGCGGGAGTGACTAGCTCTGAAGGCAGAGGCCTGCTGTACCAAATGACACATACTTAAGTACAGAAAATTAAGGAAATAGTAAAGATTGAAATAGAATCAGAAAACTAACATGGCTATAATTCAACAAATTTTTAAAAAGCTCAGGGGCTAGAGTGATGGCTTAGTAGTTAAGAGCCCTGGCAGCTCTTCCAGAGGACTAGGTTTGATTCCCAGCATTCACATGGTGGTCATAACCAGCTGTAACTCCAGTTCCGGGGGATCTGACACCATCTTCTGACCTCCACAGGCAGAGGAAATACACATGGTGCATAGACATGCTTGCAGACAAAACACACCCACACATAACATTTTGAATAATGAGAATGCAGTCTAGGGTTTGCAGTATGACACGGCTTTCTTACCACTGGAGTCTGTTTCGGATTCAGAGTCACTGTCACTATCTTCAGAATATTTCTTATGTTTTCTTTTAGATGACTTTTTCTTTCTCTTTTTCTTGGCTCTTTCTTTTGAATGACCGGATTTCCTTTTCTTCTTCTTGTCATCTGTTGTACATACAAATGAAAAATTAACTTCTACAGAAGTATTTCCAAACATCTTACTATATTTTAAATAATGAAAAGAAACAGCTGTTTGGTAGCCTGGGTAAAAGCAAGATCTAATGTGCAATTATTTATAAACATACTTTGAAATTTATGAATTAATTCCTTATTTTACAAAATTACCTTCTGAACTAGATGCTGAAGTAGTGCTTTTCTTTGGCTCTTCATCCTCTACTGGTGTATGTTCATCAGAGCTGAATTACCGAAAACAGTTGTAAGAAATATATTCATTAGGCCATTAAAATAAGCACTTGCAATTTTTCAGTAACAGCACTCATTGCCTAGGAACCTTTAAAGACAAGCATTTAAAATTATTGTTATTATTAATGTTGCTTTTATCGTACTTGTATGGGCATTCTGCCAACACATGGCTGTACCTGGTGCCCACAGAGGCCAGAGAAAGCATTGGATCCTCTGGAATTGGACGTATAGAATAATTAATATATGGGTGTTGTGGATCAAACTCAGGTTCGATAGCCAGTGCTCTTAACCACTAAACCATCTCTCTAGCTCCCAGAGACAAGCCATTTTTGTAAGAGTATATTCAAGAGTCTACCATCTCCATTATAATAAAATAACTTATATTTACATAATGCTTCAGAGTTTACATAGTACTGTTAAAAAAGCAGTGTGTAGCTGAGCAGTGGTGGCACAGGCCTTTAATCCCAGCACTCAGGAAGCAAAAGCAGGCAGATCTCTGTGAGTTCAAGGCCAGCCTGGTCTACAGAGCAAGTTCCAGGACAGGTTCCAAAGCTACACAGAGAAACCCTATCTAAAAAAAAAAAAGCAATGTATAAGAGTTATATTTTCAGAAGAAATTCACAAGATAAAAGTTGAGAAATAGAAAACATAAAGAAAGATCAAGAAAAGGCAAACATGAAGGTTGATGGAAGAATTCATGATTTTATTATTATTTTTGACTGTAGGAATCAAACCTAGGCCTCACTGATGCTAGGCATTTGCTCTATCCCCAGGAGATAGCCTAGCTTCAGAACTTGATTCTAAGTAGGTAAAGGATATACACTAGAACAACTCCCATCTCCACAGACCTTAACACACTATACAATTAGCAAAATAAAGTCTGAAAGTAAGCTTTTTGTTTGGGGGTATAAAAACATTTTTCACATTTAGCTTGTTTAGTATGTGTGTGAGTGTGTGTAGGTGTGTGTACGTGCACGCGCGCACGTATGTGTACACTACTGTGGAGGTCTGAGAACAATTTTCAGGATTTGGTTCTCTCCTTCCACCCATGTGGGTCCCATGGATCTGATGAAGTTGTCAGAGTTGGCAGCAAGCACCTTTACCTGCTGAAACATATCGCTGGCCTGCACGGTTTGCTTTTGAGACAGGGTCTCTAGCTCATGCTGGGGTTGAGCTCTGTATGTAGCTAAGGATAGCCTTTCACTTTAGCGCCCCCACCCCCTGCCTCTACCTCTTCAATCCTGAGATTATGAATCATGTACCACCATGCCTGCTTTATTTGGTGCTAGAGATTAAACCCAGGGTCTTAGGCATTCTAGCCAAGCACTCCACCAGCTGTTATCTGCACAGCAAATAGAGTGTGAGCTGCTCTTGAACAGCAGCTGGGCTTGATCCCAGTACCAATGCTGGCTGGCTCAAAGTCACCTAAAACTCTAGCTCCAAAGAAATCTGATAGCCCTGGCCTCTGGAGGCACTAGCGCCTAGCTGTGCATACCCATGGAAACCCACACAATGCATATAACTGAAAATAATAAAAATAGCAAGACATAGTGATACACACCTTTAATCCCAGCACTTGGGAAGCAGATGCAGGTGGATTTCTGTGAGTCTGAATCCAGTCTGATCTACACAGTGAGTTTCAGGACAGCCGGGGGCCACCTAGTGAGACCTTGTCAAAACTAGTAAATAAATCTAAACAAAAAATGTTTAATTCTTTGGGACAGGCTCTAAAAAATTAAAATGCTTTGATGGTACCCAAGGAAAGTTAAAACAGTGTGTCATCCTTTCCTTAAAGTTTGGAAGATCACACATGATATAACTTGGGTATTACTTATCAAAATATTTTTAGGGTTTCTTTTAATCCTCACTCAATGAGTTCAGGTATCTATAAGAACAAGTTTCAGATAATATCGCTTTATCATCCTGACACAAATTAAAGGTTTCTTGTTAAGCACACTGTCTCAAAAAAATCCAAGAGTGGAGCTGAGTAGGGTAGCTCATGCCCTTAATCCCCACAGGTGGATCTGAGTTCAAGGATAGCCTGGTCTACAAAGTTCCAAGACAGTCAAGGCTACACGGAGAAACCTTCTCTTACAAAACCAAAAATATAAATAAATAAAAATAAATAAGCATGGGGGCCAGCAAGCTAAAGGTGCTTGTTGTCAAGCCTGATATCCTGACTACAATCCTTAGAATCCATACTGTAGAAAGAGAGAGCAACTCCACTTGTGTGCTATGGCACACAAATACCCCCTTATAAAATATTAATGTTTAAAAAGAAAATAAGCATCGACTAAAAAGTACTAGGCCTTCAGAGTATTAGATATAGGAAACATTTATTTGAAATTGTCAAGGAACAAATTTAATTAATAAAAATGATGTCATCAGCATTAGGAAACATTTTTTAAATGGCAGTATATTAATTTTAAAAATTCTTGGTGACCTTAATGTAGACTTGAAACTCTGAAAATCTAAGAGGAAACCCTTTAAGATACAAACATATGGGATGAAGAGACGGCTCAGTGGTTTAGCACACTGGCTGTTCTTTGCAGAGTCTGAGCACCTACATGGCAGTTCACAGCCATCTCTAATTCCAGTTTCAGGGGCTCTAATGCTCTCTTCTGACCTCTGCAGGCCCAGGGTATGCATGCAGTACACTTATACAAAATGTAGGCAAAACTTATAAAATAATTATTTTTTCAAAAAAGATAGGCATAAGTAAGAACTTTCTAAATAGGATACCAGTTATTCACTAAATAAATCCCCAGATCAACAAATGGGACCTTACACAGCAAAGAAAAACAATTGAGTGAAGAGACAGCTTACAGAATGGGAGAAAACCTTACATCTGGCAGAGGATAACAAGAATATGAGGAACCAAAAAATTAAACAAGAAACCAACACAATAAATGCACTCAGCCAGGTGGTGGTGGCACACCCCTTTAGTCCCAGCACTTGGGAGACAGAGGAAGGCTGATCTCTTTGAGTTCAAGGCCAGCCTGGTCTACAGAGTAAGTTCCAGGACATCTGGGTCTACACAGAAAAACCCTGTCTCAAATAAACAAACAAATAAAAAATAAATAAAAACAGACTAATGAAATGAACACATGGTTTTCAAAAGACAAAATAGAAATGGTCAATAAACACATACACAAAAATTCAACCTCATTATCCATCAGGGAAATGTGGATGAAAACTACACTGAGAGTCCACCTTACCCCAGACATTAAGAAAACAACTAAGAGCCACGCCTTTAATCCCAGCACTAGGGAGGCAGAGGCAGGCGGATCTCTGTGAGTTCGAGATCAGCCTGGTCTACAAGAGCTAGCTGCAGGACAGGCTCCAAAGCTACAGAGAGAAACCCTGTCTCAAAAGAAGAAAGAAAGAAAACAACTAAGTACAAATACTGTTGAGGATGTAGACAACAGGGAGCCCTTATATACAATCTGTCGGAAAATATACTGATCCAGCTTCTGTGGAAAACAGTATGGAGGTTTCTCAAAAAACAACAACAACAAAAATAGATCCTCCACAGAATCTAGCTCTACCACTCCTGGGCATCTGCCTCATTTGCCCAAAAGACTACAGTCACCACATCACAGAGACACTCACACACAATGTAAACTGCAGACTATTCACAACGGCTCAGTCATGGCACAAACCAGGTATCCAGCTACAGACCTACAGAGGTAGTGTATGTGCACAGTGGAAACATTTCCAGCCCAAAAGAAGAATGGAAAACAGGTGCAACAGGCACTCATCCTGTTGAGCAAATAAGGCCGGTCCCAGAAATACAAATTTCATGTTTCATTTGATTTGTGGTTCCCAGATTTCATACAGTCCCATAAGATCATGTATGTATGTATAAAATGAAAGAAGAAATGAAAGTGTTTAGGGGAACAAAAGGAAGCAAGGAGTGGGATTATGGCGATGAACAATGTTATATCTGTCTGAACTTTTTTTTAATTCAGGGGTCAGAGAGGTAGCTCAGTTGATCAAATGTTTGTCACACAAGCACAAAGGACCTGAGTTCAGATTCCCAGCACCCACAGAAAAAATGATGGGTGGGGTGGCATTCACCTCTAACACTCAGAAAGGCAGAGACAGGAAGATTCCTAGGGCTTGTTGGTCAACCAATCATGCTCACTGAATCAGCACCAAGTTCACTGAAAAACTCTGTCTCAAAAAATAAGGTGCTGTACTAGCAAAATGCCTTAGCAGGTAGGGGCACTTGATGTCAATCCTAACACCTTGAATTATATCTCCTGGAACCCACACAGTGGAAGAAGATAACCAACCCCTGCAAGTTGTCCTCTGACCTCCACATGTGTTGTATGAGTACACTCAAAACACCCGTGCACAGACAGTGAGAGAGAGAGAACAAATAAATGTAAACTTAAAATATAAGGTAGAGAAGAGATCACAGAAAATATCTGAGTTCAAATTCTGAACCCCACACACAATCACTCACACACACAAATTTTTCAGACTTTTGAGTATCTACTTTTCCCAGCTCACTAGCCCATTTCCATCCTCAGGAGGGCCTTCTTTCTTAGTAAATTACCTCTATTTTTATTACTTATGCTAATACCAAGCAGTCTATTAGTGGGTTAGTTGAAAAAATAAAAATATTATAAATATATTATTTTTAATAATGAATCTGAGTAGGAAATTAATGATTCATGAGTTACAATTTCAAGACAGCAGTTAAGCTGGGCATGGTGATCTATGCCAGGAACTCCAGTATTCACGGGGTTAAGGCAGGAAGATTGCTGTGAGGCTGAGTGCTGCCTTGGTTATTACACTGTGGGTTCCAAATAGCCTGGATCACGGAATGAGACCATGTCTCAAATACAAAACAAACAAAACAACCCCCACACACACACACAATGAATGTGCTAAAATCTACTAGCTGTATCTGTAATCATTAGCCATGTTCCATGGATATTTTTTTAATATAAGGGGTAAAATAGTATAAATTATAACAAAGCAAAAACAATCTGATAAGTATTTGAAAATTACTTGATAAGTACTTAAAAATTTTGACAGTAGGGCTGGGGAGATGGATCAGTAGGTAAAGGCGCTTGCTGCTAAGCCTGACAACCTGAATTCAATCCCTGGGACCCACATGGTGGAAGGAGAGAACCGACTCCTGTAAGTTGTCCTCTGACCTCCACCTGTGCACATACATACATGTACAAATAAATAAAATGTAAGAAAATATAATTAAAAAAATTTTGACTGCAGACCAGGATTTAAACAAATGCTATTAACATTTTAAAATGATATTTTTTTAACCTACTTACTCTGGTTCAGGATTCTTTGGAGAAAGTCCCCAAACTTCAGGAGCTCCCAATTCTCCAATTCTCTCTCTTTCACTTAATCTCCTAAGAAATATAAATATTTAAATTATAACTCAATGGATGAACTGTTTCCTAAACATATAATAAAACTCAACAGGAATCAAGTCTTCTAGTATTATTTTCCCCATATATCTTTTGAAACAGGATCTTACCATGTTGACTAGGCTGGCCTTAAACTCCTGGGCTCAAGTGATCCAGCCTTCGAAATAGCTGGGGCTACAGAAACACCTGGATTTATGTATGTTTGAAAAGTTAATAAAAACTTAATTTAAATATAAGCTCTTTAGGTAGGATTTGATGTTCTGATAGTATCACAAACAGGTGTAAACTATAGAGTGCCTCAGTGGCAGTGGCAGAAATGGCAGTCAGACTGTCAAGGGCATCCCTTTTGCTGAATGTGTGGCATAGCTTCTAAATGCCCATTTAACTGTAAAGTGTAACAGAAAGGTTTTGAGGGTGGAGGAGGTTTGTGTTCTTCTTGTTGTTGTTGTTTTGTCTTTTGAGACGAGTTTCTCTGTAGCTTTGAAGTCTGTCCTGGAACTTGCTTTCTAGATCAGGTTGACCTGGAACTCACAGAGATCCGCCTGCCTCTGCCTCCCTAGTGCTGGGATTAAAGGTGTGCGCCATCACACCTTTAAGGTTTTATATTTAAAAATAAATATATTTATGGACTTATGTTTATATTTATATTTAAAAATAAACTCATTTGTTTATGTATATTGATAAAATAGTGAAATCTTTTGATTTGGTCAAAGTTTGTTTTCAGAAACCTAGGAATTAGTGAAGAAGATAAAAATGAAATAAAAATAAAGGGGATTCTGGAGAGAAAGGAAAATTTTCTTTAACAAAACCTGTCCTCATGCTCCATAAGGCTTATTGCCAGTTTTCCATCCAGATCCTTTTAGGGGAAGGAGTATGTTCTCTACTCTTGGGAGGACACCTTTTTTTCATTTTGTGTATGTGGCTAATTCTGTTTTAATATTTACTACTACTCATAAACTTAAAATACAAACTCCGGGCTGGAGAGATGGCCCAATGGTTAAAAGCACATATTGTTCTTGCAGAGGACTGGAGTTTGGTCCCCTGCATCCAAGACGGTTGATTCTCAGCTGCCTGTAACTCCAGCTCCAGGAGATCTGATGCTTCTGGCCTTCCAAGGCACCTACACTCACATGTACATATCCATACACAGACACACATTCCTACACAGAATTCAAAACATAATAAAAAATAACACCTTGTATAGTGGTTGGTGCCTTCAGTCCCAGCACTTGGGAGGCAAAGGACGGCGGGTCTCTTTTTGTTCAGGCCAGCTTGGTCTACATAAGTTCTAGGACAGCTATATACACAGACATTGTCTAAGCCACCCCCCCAAATAAATAAAATAATTATTTGAAGATAAAAATGATTATTGGGGGGAAAGCCTGAATTCCTTAAAGTGCAGTAGCTTGCAACTCACAGTTTAAAAATTAATCATTATGCCGGGCGGTGGTGGCGCACACCTTTAATCCCAGCACTCAAGAGGCAGAGGCAGGCGGATCTCTGTGAGTTCGAGACCAGCCTGGTCTACAAGAGCTAGTTCCAGGACAGGCTCCAAAGCTACAGAGAAACCCTGTCTCAAAAAACCAAAAAAAAAAATCATTATAACAGAAATATAATTGGTTTGATTTTCTTTTAACTTCTTTTATCATGGGAAAATCTTGGAGATTTTTTTTATTTGGTCAAAACAGATAATTTAAAAGGGGATTCATCTCTTTGTAACTTCTGGGGGAAGAGTGCCCACCCAACCACAAACAACACAAAGCCTCATACCTGTTGCTCCTGTAATGTTTTAAAAGTTCTCATTTTTAAACACATGCTACAAAGCCTAGTACTGAGCCTAAGATGTTTAACAATGTTTAACAGACACAATAAACTTCAAGTCATCTAAAAGTACAAATGCAAATTCCATCCAAGCAATTATAACATCCCAGTAAACCCTCTCCACCTGTTTTTCTTTCTTTTTTTTTTTTTCTGTTTCTTATACCTTGGAATCCACCTGTTTTTGAGACTGGATGTCATGTAGCAGGGTCCAGCTAGTCTTCAACTCCTGACTCTTTCTCATGTCATGGCATTAGAGACATGAGCTCACAAAACTCCTGGCTCACCGTTTGCTTTTCGACAGACATACTCTGTTGGGGACTATACCATGCTCAATAATTTAAATTGGATAATTAAGTCTCCTACAATTCTTAACTGTCTTGCTGCTTCTGTTTTCACGCATTTATGGAAGTTAGTAGAACCTTAAAAGCCTTGTTACTAATTTCCCACACCCCTTTCTGGTGAAGAAGTGAAGCTCAGAGAGGTCAACTGGCTTGCCCAAAACTACCCTGCTTCATGGCAAACAAAATCTTCATACTCAGGCAGAGTGCCTGTAAAGTCTGCCCTTTTTATAATTGGACTTTATGTCCTCCCCTCCTGGAAGGAAAAATAAATCATGAAAATATTTCTCAACAGTTAGAAAGTTTACTTGCCCCTAATGCCTGTAATATTTTAAGTTTTATCCTTTTAAAACACATGGTACAAGGCCTAGTCCAGTGCCTAAGACATAATGCTTAACGAACATAATAAACTTCATAAATATTAGCTACTATGACTAATGCAGCAATAAATGCCTCTCTCTTAGGGTCCCATTCTTCCTCAGGCCGACCTTGAATTTATTCTGTAGTCCAGGCTGCCCTCCATTCTGAATGCTGAGCCATCATGCCCAGCCTTTTTAACGTATTTTCTGAGACACGGTCTCATGTATACCAGGCTGGCCTTAAACTTGCTATGGAGATGAGGACGACACTGATCTGACTTCCTGCTGAGCCTCATGCTGTTGCAACTACAGGCTTGTGCGTCTTTTTAAACCAAGAACTCCATTAGAGGAGATCTGATCTCATACCTGCATTGTTTTTCATGATCAAAAATGGCTGAGACCACTTCACAAAACTTTTCCTAATATAGCCTCATCCACAGTTTGGCAGAGTACTTTTCTTACATTCATCTAACCATCTTGCATAGAGAAAGGTTTCCTCTTATCCAATACAGATCCTTAATTAAAATCCTTACCAATTCCCAGCAAAACTTTTCCACTGACATCCTGTTATCGCAAGCTTGTCTGTTCCTTCATGCAACAAGCAATGGTTGTTGCATGCCTACTAAGAGGCAGGCACTACTAATTCTGTGAACAATAAAATAGAACCTCTACTTTCCACAAGTTTAGTTTAGTCAAGAATAAAGAGAAGCTCACGGATAATGACACAACCAAAGAACTACAACAGAGCCCAGGCTCTTAGCGTTATCAGCCTGCAAAGGAAGGGGGAAGTAGGTAGTGGGAAAACGGGGCACTTTATGAGGAGTCTGGAGATGAATGAAAATTTAAGTTAGAAAAGGATAAATAAAAAGGTCGTGAGGTGGACTTTAGAAAAGGATGAAAAAGGTGCGAGGTGGGTGGGAAGCGAAATACAAACAGAAACAATGAACGACAAGCCGGACTGAAAGGCAGGCGGACTCGTCCAAGAGAGGATGCGGCGATCTCACTCACTTCTGCCGCAGACTCTCCTCCCTCTCCTTGTCCAGCAGGCTTGGCCATGGCTTGTCGCCCCCGTAGGGGCGCGAGTAGCCGCCATAATAGGCAGACGAGGATGCAGAAGCAAAAGGGGCATTCCGCTGCGCAGAGGGCCGCTCTCGAGAACGCGATCGAGAGCGGGAGCGGTAAGACTGGTTTCGAGAGCTTTGGCTGAAGCCGCTCAGCGAATGGCTCAGGCCATTCCGGTCACAGAGCCGAGAACAAGAGCGAGAGCGAGAGCGGCGACCCCGCGGGGAGCGGGAAGATTTGCTGGGCTTAGGGCTCCTCGACGAACTGCGACGTTTTCCCTCGGAGGCCTCCCGTTCAGGGCTACGCGAGCCCGACACAGGAGCCATGGTGGTGGAAGCTGAGCCCGCCAAAGGGCGGGACAAGGGGGCACTCTCGCGGCCCCCAAAGGGTCTAAGATGCCTAGGGTGCAAGAGCCCGCAGCGTTTAGCAAACCAGAAAAAAAAAAGAAAAAGAAAAAAGAAAAAAAAAAACCACCTTGGAAACAGTTCCGGGTACGTCGGTAAACCCCTTCCCTGGACCCAGGCTCCTTGCAGCCAACAGGAAGGGATGTGTGTATTAGTATAAAGAAGCCGGTCAGGAAACTCGAGCCACGGACTCGTACAGTTCCTAGTGAGTTTTCAGAAATGTAAACCGCGCGAACACTTAATTCTTTGGTCATTCTGAAACTCTAATACCTGGAGCAAAGTTACGATGAATGCTGTACATATTTCATTGAGTAGCTGTGTGAACAACACCAATTCTCAATGTGTTTCGTGTGCGATTTTATTTGCCTGTATGGTGTGAGCTTATGTATCTGTGTATGTATTGTAACACACACACACACACACACACACACGTACACGCGCGCGCGCGTGCACGTACACACACCGCCCCTTTTTTTTCCCTTTGAAATCTGTGGGCACTGGAGAGAGGGCTAAGTGGTTAAGAGCACTGACTTCTCTTCCAGAGGACCCGGGTTCAATTTCCAGCACCCATATGGCGGCTCACAAACTGTAATTTCAGTTCCAGGGGACCCGGCACCCTCACACAGACATACGTGCAGGCAAAACATCAATGTACATAAAATAAAATCACAAACTGTAATTTCAGTTCCAGGGGACCCAGCACCCTCACACAGACATACAGGCAAAACATCAATGTACATAAAATAAAAATAAATAAATTATCCTGGGAAGTGATGGCGCACGCCTTTAATCCCAACACTCGGGAGGCGAATCAGGAGGATCTCTCTGAGTTCGAGGCCAGCATGATCCACAAAGCGAGTTCCAGGACAGCCAGTTCTCCGTTCCACAGAGAAACCCTGTCTCGGGGGAAAAAAAAATCCATGTATGTATTTATACACACACACACACACACACACAGAGCTCCTTTTTTCCTTTGAAATCCCAAAATCGCTGGTTTTTTAGTCGTTCGGTTTTCTTTTCTTTTCTTTTTTTTTTTAAAGCAAAGCAGCCAGTCACTGACTCTTTTTTTTAAAGATTTATTTATTTACTTATGTATACAGTATTCTGCCTGCATATATGCTTGCAGGCCAGAAGAGGGCACCAGATCTCATTACAGATGGTTGTGAGCCACCATGTGGTTGCTGGGAATTGAACTCAGGACCTTAGGAAGAACAGGCAGTGCTCTTAACCACTGAGCCATCTCTCCAGCCCCCCGTTTGGTTTTCTTAGAAGACACACATTCTGATAACTTCAGTCTGTTGCACTCCGATTAAATAAACAGCCCAGAGGAAAATCTTAGAACTTAGCCCCCAGCCACCCATCTCTACCAGTGTCTCCACAAAACAAATTTGTTCAGCCCCTTAAACTAGTCCATCGTACACTAGTCCAGCAATACATGGTAAATGATCCATAATTGTATTTATTAAGTACTATTTTAAGTGAAAGCATCCAAATGCTAATTTTGATTTGGGTTTTTTAAATCTCTTTTGAAATTGAAATACAATTACATTATTTCCTCCTTCCCTTTCTCCCTATAACCCTTCTCATGTGCCTCCTCCTTACTCTCTTCAATTCATATCTTATTTTTCTTTAATTGTCATTACATATTGTGTGCATATATATTATATATATTCCTAAGAATGTAAATATAATTGTTTAACCATTGTGTGGTATTTAACAGAGAAGACTGCTTGGACAAGCATTTAAGCTAATAGAAAGTCTTTATAAGATGATCAATACACTGGGTGTTCAGGATCTCAGTTTAGCTCCCAGACTTTCTCAGGGTGAACTTTTAAGAACAAACAAATAAAAAATGTCCTGGGTTGATATACTTCAGTTAACAAGAACAGTTAGCCAGAAGTGGAACTATAGAAGACAAAAGACAAGGTTAGTACATTTAGAAACTTTCCCAGAACTATACACTTTGATGGATTTGGTCTTTTGTTTTGACAGGTGGTACTGTCTACATCCTGAGTTTTACAGCCTTAATGGTACCTCAATCATGGAGTCAGTTGTGCTAAGGTTTGGGGGCCTACTAAGGTCTGGAGCCCTGTTGCAATAACCTGCTCAGTGCATATACTATTACCTGTATGTATATATTTTCTGGGCAGACCACTTGGTATTAGATAGTCAATTGGGGGAAGGCTATTTCTCCTGGTTCTCAGCATTAGTTGCCTATAGATCTTTGTCTAGGATTGGGGCCTCTTGTGATTTCCCTCTTACATCTCACCTTATCTATCTGTTGGTGTGGTCCTTGTTCAGGTCTTGCTTAAGTAACGATGTTGCTGAGACCTTGTAGTGATGTAGGAAGTCCTTCTGTATGTGTGTTGCTTTTATTGGTTAATGAATAAAGAATCTGCTTTGGCCTGAGATAGGGCAGAGTAGAGCTAGGCAGGGAAAACTAAACTGAATGTTGGGAGAAAGAAAGCAGAGTTAGGAGAAGTCATGGAGCCGCCAGAGGAGAAAGATGCAGGCAGCCAGTCAGAACCTTGCTGGTAGGCCATGAACCTCGTGGTAAAATATAAAATAATGGAAACGGGTTAATTCTAGATGTAAAGAGCTAGCCAATAAGAAGCTAGAGCTAATAGGCCAAGCAGTGATTTAATTAATATAGTTTCTGTGTGGTTATTTCAGGGCTGAGCAGCCAGGAACAAACAGTCTCCTACAATATCATAGTTTCCCTGATATTTCTAGAGGATGCAATCTGAGAGCAGACTTCCTGTTCCTCTGGTTCTTACTCTTAATCGTTCTGTCCCTCTTCCTCCATGTTCCCTGAGTCTTGGGTGCAAGAGTTAGGGTAAAGATGGATCAGTTGGGGCTGAGCACCACAAAATTACTTGTTCTCAGTGATGACTACAGAGCATATTTCATTGAGCAGCTGTATGAACAAACACCACCAATTTAATTTTCTTTTTTTGGGTTTTTTTTTTGTTTTTCGAGACAGGCTTTCTCTGTAGCTTTGGAGCCTGTTCTGGAACTAGCTCTTGTAGACCAGGCTGGCCTCGAACTCACAGAGATCCGCCTGCATCTGCCTCTGTCTCCCAAGTGCTGGGATTAAAGGCATGCACTGCCTGGCAATTTAATTTTCTGTGATGGTTTCTATCTCTTGCAAAGACAGGGTTCTTTGATGAGGGGTGATAGTTACACTTGTATTTGTGTGTATTAAGATAAATATTTAGAATGCAGGTAAGAACTATGTTGGCTTAGTGAAGTGGTGGTTGTAGGTTCTCTGCAAATAGCAATGACCTAACTAACCCTGGGAAGTTAGTTGACTGGGTTTCTAGTACCAGGTATCACTTCCCTCTTGTTGAGCAGGGCTTTACTTTATGAAGGAGTCTGGGGATGAGTGAAAAAGTAAGGAAGAAAATAGTAAGTAAAAAGGTTGTGGGGTGGAATAAAAGAAGGGATGAAAAAGTTGCAAGGCAGGCAGAAATCAAAACACCAACAGAAAACAAATGAACGACAAGCCAGATTCAAAGGCAGGCAGACTCATCTAAGAGAGGGTGCAGCCAACTAGAGAGATGTAGGTTACTTCCAGGATATTCATGCCTCTTCTGCACCTTTAGGGATATCATGCTATGCTGGTTGATGTTGAAGTTCATAGGTATGACGATTGGGTGTTCTGTAAGCTTGTATGGCACCTTCTGGTATCACAAATGTTAATCCTCAGGGAGGAAGCTTTAAGGTCAGATCCAGCTCAGGTCCTCCAGGTCCTTGTTTGGTATGTGGTGTCTTCAAAATATGGACTTACTTTCAACTCCTGAGAGGCAACAAAAAGCAACAGCAGTAGTTTATGTTTGAAGAGTCTCTTAGACTCTCCTGACCAATAACCCAAAAGTGGGCTTCTTATCTGGTGTAATGGCTATTCTTGGTTGTCAACTTGACTATATCGGGAATGAACTACAAAATTCAAAAATGGAGGGAATACCAGTGAGGAATGTTTTGCTTAATCTGAAATAGGAAGATACATATCTAACCCGAATCTTGAGGTGGGAAAAAACATGCCTTTAATTTTGAAGGGTGGTGGTGGCACATGCCTTTAATCCCAGCACTCAGGAGGCAGAGGCAAGCAGATCTCTGAGTTTGGGTCCAGCCAGTCTACAGAATGAGTTCCAGAACAGCCAAGGCTACACAGAGAAACCTGTCTCAAAAACCCAAAATAATAATAATAATAATAAATCTGGATCTTAAGGTGGAAAGACACACCTTTAATTTGGGCCACACCTTCTGCTGGAAGCCTATATAAGGACAGGGAATAAGGAAGCTTTTGTTCTTTACCTGCTTACCATCCCCTTGCTGGCAAGTGCCTTCCTTCACTGCATTAGACCCTCCTTCTTCAGGGTTCCAGTGTCTCCTGGACCAGTGGAGACTGTTGGACTCTGAAGTCCAATCACCAAGGAGGAGTCGTCCCAAGAGACCACTCTCACACCGCAGTTGATGTAAAAGCATGAGGATTTTTATTTACTGTAGTGACAGGGTCCATCCACCTTGAAATGTGAAGGAACCCGAGTAGTTGTTACAGGCTATTTTTATAGGAATAGAAGGGGAAATGGGGGGGTGGAACCCAGGGATTATTTTTCAATTATTATGATTGGCTTATACAAAGGGCTACTGAGCCAGGGCGGGAGAAAGGTTGCCAGATCAGGCAGGGTAAGGGGGAATATCTGTGGGTCATTGTGGCCTTATTTCAGTGACTGAGTCAATACATCAGGAACTGAGTCAACATCTGAGGGTTATCTTGCCCCAATTTCAATAACTGAGCTCTATTTGGAGAACATCCACAAGGACACAGGGCAATGCAAAGTCCCCAACATTTCAATACGTGCATGTGTAGTAGTTAGGTCCTTGGTTCCCAGGGGAGGGGGAAAGCACTAAGGCTGAGAGGCCTCAGAAATGGCCTCAAAGTTGTCAGAAATGGCTTCAGAGTTATCCTACAGTTTTACAAGACATCCAGCATCATGGACTGAGCAACTACAGGATTCTTGGGCTTTCTGTTTGCAGCCAGCCATTGTTTGATTAGATGTGTGTCATTCTAATAAATCCCCTTTCTATATATAGTGTGGTTCACTCTATAAGTTCTGTTACTCTAGAGAACCCTGACTAATAATACTGCAGGTATTGGAGTTTTATTATATAGAGTGTATGGCTCTCCTGGGAGCACTGTCATCCCGCTCTAATTTGGATTTTTGAAGGCACATAGACTTGCAGTGGAAATCATATATCTGGGCTAGCAGTAACTCATCACACTTTGAAAACCAATAAGCTGAGTATGAGCCATTTCCTTTGAAATATAAGAGAGGGTTGTATGAAATGGTAAATAGGAAAAGTGAACCTTATGTTGAATGCATTCTATGAAAATAAAAAAAGACAAGCCGGGCGGTGGTGGCGCATGTCTTTAATCCCAGCATTCAGGAGGCAGAGGCAGGCAGATCTTTGTGAATTTGAGGCCAGCCTGGTCTACAAGAGCTAGTTCCAGGACAGGCTCCAAAGCTACAGAGAAACCCTATGTTGAAAAAACAAAAACAAAACAAAAAGAAAGAAAGAAAAAAAAAGACAATTAGTCAGAGGTCAAAGGTCCAAACCAGAATTATATGGAACTGTGTGTTGTATAGCAGACGCCTCGCAGATTAAAACCTTCCATTTTGGAGAGAAGTTCATTAAGACACCAGATGTTCTAAAGCAGCAGTTCTTCACATGTGGCCCTCCACCCCTTTGAGGGCTGAATGACTCCTTTTTTTTATTAATTATGTATATAGTATTCTGTCTGCATGTCTGCTGCAGGCCAGAACAGGACACCAGATCTCATTACAGATGGTTGTGAGGCACCATGTGGTTGCTGAGAATTGAACTCAGGACCTCTGGAAGAGCAGTCAGTGCTCTTAACCTCTGAGCCATCTCTCCAGCCCTGAATGACTCTTTCACAGAGGTCACTTATCAGATATCCCAGATTTGAGATAGCTGCATTATGATTCATAACAGTAGCAAAATTACATTTGTGAATCAGCAACGAAAATATTTTTCTGGTTGGGGATCACCATGACATGAGGAACCATTAGGGCTGTGGCATTAGGAAGGTTGAGAGCCACTGTCCTAAAGGGAGGTGAAACATTCCGTCCTGCAAAGAAGCCAGTGAAGCTCAGGAAGTAAGCAATGCCAAGGCTGTAGAAAGTCCCTGACAGAGCAGATACCCTAAGCCCCTCCCTTACCACACATACTGGCGATATCTTTGAGTCATTTCTGATACTGGAAGTAACTATTCACCCACATCTCTGTGCGTAACCCCAATAAAACTCATTGGCTCATCAAGTTGGACTTTGGTGGTATCCTTACTTTGGTCTGTTGCCAGTTCCTTATCTGCAGTGAATAGACATTTGTTCATGTCTCCCAACTTGGAATGAGACTTTCCAGGAAAATTTTTCCTCTTGTTTTCTTGTTTGTTTGTTTTTGAAATAGGCAACATTATGTAGCCCTAGCTGGCCTGGAAATGACTATAAAGATCAGGCTGGCCTCAAACTCAAAGATCCCAACCTGCTTCTGCCTACCTAGTGCTAGGATTAAAGGTATAAACAACTATATACGACCAGGAATTTTCACCCTTTATTGGAAATAGATTCTTTTCTCATACAATGTATTCTGACCACAGTTTTCACCCCCTTCCACTACTCTCAATTCCTCCCTGCCTCCCCTCCCATCCAGCTGCACTCCCTTTGTGCCTCTCACCAGAAAAGAACAGGCTTCGAAGAGATAACAACCAAACATAACAAAATAAGATATAAGATAAAACAAGACTATCGCGTTAAGGTTGGACAAGGCAAACCAACAGAAGAAAAAGAAGCAAAGGAGAAGGTACAAGAATCAGAGCCCCTGGGCAGGTGGTGCTGGTGCACGCCTTTAATCCCAGCACTCAGGAGGCAGAGGCAGGTAGATCTCTGTGAGTCCGAAGCCAGCCTGGTCTACAAGAGCTAGTTCCAGGCTCCAAAGCTACACATGGAAACCCTGTCCCGAAAAACAAAAAGCATAAGAGGAAGAGGAAGAAGGAGGAGGAGGAGAATCAGAGCCTCACTGGTTCACACGCCCAGGAGTCTCATAAAAAAGTACTAAACTGAAAGCTATAATACATATACGGAGGACCCAGTATAGACCCAGGCAGGCCTGTGCTCAGCTGATTCAGAGGGCTTTATTCTCCTGGTGTCCTCCACCTGTTTGGCTCTTAACTCTTTCTGCCTCTTCTTCAGAATAGGGTTCCCTGAGCTCTAAGGGGAGAAATTTGATGGAGACATCCCATTTAAAGCTGTGTGTTCCAAAGTCTCAGTCTCTCTCCCTCCCTCCCTGCAATGTCTGGTTGCGGGCCTCCACACCTGTTCCTGTCTACTGCAGGAGCAGGAAGAAGCCTCTCAGATGATGGCTGGGCAGGGCACTGACCTATGAGTGTGGCAGAATGTCATTAAGGGTCATGTTATCACTCCTCTTTTTGGTTTTTTTTTTCTCTTTTTGGTTTTTATAGACAAGGTTTCTCTATGTAGCTTTGGTGTCTGTCCTGGAACTAGTTCTTGTAGACCAGGCTGGTCTCGAACTCACAGAGATCTGCCAGCCTCTGCCTCCCGAGTGCTGGGATTAAAGGCGTGCGCCACCACCACCTGGCATCACTAATTTTTTTTTAAACCAGTAGTATTTGGTTTTATCCAAAGTCTCTGGACTATCTAGTATCTGGTTCTTGGCCACCCAAATAGTGTCAGGTATGCTTTCTATTGACGTGGGATGTTCTTCTGCATATGTGCTGCGTTTATTGGTTGATGAATAAAGCTGTTGGGTCAATGGCTTAGCAGAGTAAAGCTAGGTGGGAAAGCATAACAGAGATAGAGAGAGTAGGCGGAGCCAAAGAGACACATGTCGCTGCTGAAGGAGAAGGATCCCGAAACTTTCTGGTAAGCCACAGCCTCGTGGCAATACACAGATTAATGGACATGGATTAATTCAAGCTGTTAGAGCTAGGTAGGAATTTGTCTGAGTCATTGGCTGAACGGTGTTGCAATTAATATAGTTTCTATGTGTTTATTCAGGTCTGGGCAGCCTGGAATGAAAGAGCAGCCTCCTACATTCTATCTTGTGGAATGGGCTTTAAGTCAAATCATATATTGGTTGGCTACTCCCACAAGCTTTGCGATATCTCACAGGCAGAACAATATTGTAGATCAAAGGTTTTGTGACTGGGTTGGCGTTTACACTTCTCTTTTAGTAGCCTGCAGAATACTTTTCTGTACCAAGGACATTAGAACGTAGGGAGTGAATTGTTCTATGTCAGCACCAACTTGACCTCTCCATGTTCAATGAGTTGTGTGTGGGTGTTGTCTTCAGCAGTGCAATCTTGCTGTCAGTTTGTGGAGAGAAACCTATTGTCTTCTCAACAGCCTGGGTTGTTAGAGGGTTTTCATGGGACCCCTTTGGCCAACAGCTCATTTGGATATAATCTAGTCCTGATGACCGATAAACTTTAAAAGAGCATTTTCAATGGGGAAACTGAACTTACTTTTGAAGATCGCACCTATAACCACAGCAATTGGGAATCTGAGGTAGGAGGACCGCCATGAGGTTAAGGCCATCTTGGGCTACAGAGTGAGTCCTTGTCTGAAAAAATAATAACACCAAAAGAAAATGGAAACAAAAAAGAGAAAGAAAGGAAAACAAAGGAGCCCGCAAGATGTCTCACCAGGTAAAGGTGCTTGCCAACAAGCCTGAAAACCAGAGTTCAGTCCCCAAGATGGGAGGAGAGAGCCAGCTCTGGCAAGTGTTATGCTAACTTCTCCTCTCTGTAACCCTCAAGAATACACACACACACACACACACACACACACACAGAGAGAGAGAGAGAGAGAGAGAGAGAGAGAGAGAGAGAGAGACAGAGACAGAGACAGAGACAGACAAAGACAGACAGACAGACAGAAAAATGTTTTAGACCCCCACAAAAAAAAAGAAACTAAGAAGAAAGTAGAGGCTGTGAAATGACTCCGGGTGACACCATGCCTGAAGATCTGAGTTCAATCTAGGAACACACATGGAAGGAAAGAGCAGATTCTGGTGAGGTGCCATCTAGTCTCACAGGCTCCAATGCACAGATACACGCACGCACACACCATGTACACATGTTACATAAGAAATAACTTCACATTTTTGGAGACAGGATCTATCTATATAGCCCTGGCTATACTGGAACTTACTATGTAGGCCAGGCTGGCCTCGAACTCACAGAGATCCCCCTGCCTCTGCCTCTGATTAAAGGTGCACACCACCATGCCTCGAGTTTTCATGGACTTTAAAAATGAAGTTTGAAAATGGATTAGGGCTGGAGAGATGGCTCTGGAGCTGAGAGTACTTGTTTCTGTTGCAGAGGACTTGGGTTCTATTCCCAGAACCGACATGGTAGTTCACAACTATCATTACCTCTAGTTCCAGGGGTCTCATGTATACCTCTGACCTTCCCATGTGCCAGGCATGGTGTACAAAGTTACATACATGCAAACCCTCATACACAAAAAATTAAATATAACTAAAAATATTTTAGGTTTGCCCTCTGTCATGCCTGACGGTCTGAATCACATCTCTAGGAAGCAGGCAATGGAAGGCAGGATGTCCTCTCATCTACTCAAAAGTATAAACACAAGCCCCAAATATTGTTTTACAAAATTATTCTAGATGCAATAGGGCAGGAGAGATGGATCAGGAAACTGAAAGCACCTGCAGCTAAAGTCTGAATCCGAGTTCGAGTCCCAGGGCCTGTTGTGTGGAAGGAGCCTTTCTGGAGCAGCCTGCCTTCTAACCTTACTCTTGGGCATCAGAACACACACAAACACTGCCAACCAAAAAAAAAATGACCTTTAAAGTACTTTAAAAAGGGGTGGGAGCTAATGAGATGACCCAGCAGGTAAAGGCCCCTGACACCAAGCCTAGGGCTCTGAATTCCATCCCATCAGAACATGACGGAAAGAATGGCACACGAGGAACAATGCCTTGGGGAACTGGGAGAAGGGCTCTAGGGGAAAAAGCAGAGGGCCATTTCCCTCGGGTGCATTTTGTTCCCTGGATTGTTCTTGGAGGAGATTTCCTGCCTCCTGTGACAGATATCTGCGTTTAATTTATAAGACATCTTTATTCTTGTTGGATGTCGGACCATGGCTATAGAACCCAAGCTGGTGAAAGGATATATTTTGTGTATGTGCCTCTGTATGTGTGTGTTTGGGTGTCTCACCAAGTAAAAGGACTTGCTGTCAGATTTCACAACGTGAGTTGAATACCCAGGAAGAGAGAGAAAATTCGT
The DNA here is from genome assembly GCA_004026605.1 of Ondatra zibethicus. Lineage (NCBI taxonomy): Eukaryota > Metazoa > Chordata > Mammalia > Rodentia > Cricetidae > Ondatra > Ondatra zibethicus. Next base: position 21,372 of record PVIU01024228.1, read on the forward strand.
TCAGGTTGTCCTCTGACCATCATGTCCCAGCCACCCAAAACACACACACAGGCACATACACAAAATGGATCAAATTTTTCAAACAGATTTTTTTTAAAGCAACGGAAAAATATAAATAAAGGTTCTGGCTGCCAAGCCTGAGTTTGACTTCTGAGAATCTTGGGGTTGGAAGGAGAGATTCAATTCTTTCTGGGTGCCATCTAACCCCATGGCCTGCAGGCACCTGCACACAAACCCCCAGAGCCACACATAGTTGCCACCGCACACAAAATAAATAAACTATTTAAAAACATATTTTAAAGCCTAGAGGTGGAGGCACACACTTTAATCCCAGCACTTGGGAGTCAGAGGCAGGCAAATCTCAGTGAGTTCAAGGCCAGCCTGGTCTACAAAGTGAGTTCCAGAACAGTCAGGGCTGTTACACAGAGAAACATTGTCTCAAACAAACAAACAAATAAAAATAAACTATATTTTATGAAGAAGTGTGGTGAAATGCCTCAGCTGGTGTGTGTGCCAAGGGTAAACCTCGGGATTCCATCTCCACATGGTGAAAGTGGAACACAAATGATGCCTGGGTATCTTAACATTCCCAGGAGGGCAGGCACTCACGCACACCAAAACAAAAAAATTAAAGGTCCAGTGAGGTGGCTCAGAAGGCAGAAGCACCTGGTGCAAAGCTTGGCGATTTGAGTTTCATTACCCGGACCCATGTAGGGTCTCAGACAGACAGACAGACAGAAACACACACACACACACACACACCAATGAATAAAAAAATATTTTTGGAAATGTCTTTTAAAGGGAGTAGTGAGATGGCTCAGCAGGTGTATGTAGGTGCCTGTTGCCAAGCCTGATGACCCGAGTTCTGTCCCTGCAAAGCACCAGGTGGAAGGTTTCAGCCCTCTCTGGTCATATGACTTCTAACCTCCTCAGCCGCTCAAACACACATGTACCACACACAAAATAAAGACATTAAAAAAAAGATTAGAAATTGGGGGAGGAGCTGAAAAGATGGTGCAATAGGAAAGAGTACTGGCTGCTCTCCAAGAGCACCCTGGTTCGAGTCCCAGAACTCACATATCATGGCACAACTGTTCCCAGGGTATCTGATGCCCTCTTCTGGCCTCTTTGGGTACTACATGCATGGTGTGTCGACATTCCAGCACTTATCACATACTAATTAAAAAAATGTTTTTTCTAAGGTACTGTGTGTTTATTGGGGGGCATGAATCAGGTGATAAAGATTCCTGCCATCCATTTTCTCTGAAGTGCCAGCCCCTCCTGGTGGAAGGAGAGAACCTACTTGGGGGAGGATGTTGTTATATAACCTCCTTGCTGGTGCGCACACAGGTACACCTCAACATGCACGCTCTAAAAAAAAGTTTCAGAAAATAGCTTTTTTTAAAAAAAAAAAAGCAGCTAGTGAGATGGCACCACGGGTAAAAGAGCCTGCAGCAACCCCTGAAGATGTGAACTTCATTCCTGGGACCCAGATGATGGCAGGAGAGAAGGAAATGGGGTGGGGGTAGTATCATTTAACTTCTGCATAAGTAAATGCACACACACACTGACACTAAGTAAAAACTGTTTTACGGAAAGGATTTTTTTTTTTAAGGATTGGAGAGATTTCTCGGGCGAGCTGGCAAGTCTTAGAATCGGTTTAATCCCGGGATTCCAGGTGGTGAAAAGCAAGAACAAACTCCTGCTGGGTGTCCACCGGTCTCCTTTCCCATGCACACACACAGGCACACACTCAAAATATGTACATTTAAAAGGTTTTAAGGGCTGGTGAGATGATCAGCAAATAAAGGCACCTGCTGCCAACACTCGGGAAGCAGAGGCAGGCGGATCTCTGTGAGTTCGAGGCCAGCCTGGTCTACAAGAGCTAGTTCCAGGACAGGCTCCAAAGCTACAGAGAAACCCTATCTCGAAAAAAAATCAATCAATCAATCAATCAATCGATCAATCAATAAAAGGCACCTGCTGCAAGTGAGTACTATCCCCATGAACCATTTGGTGGAAGGAGAGTCCCAAATCTGGTGGAGTATCTTCTATCTTCTTGGGATGGCAAATATAGAGATATCTCAGTGGTTAAGAGCACGGGTTGCTCCTGTCCCAGCCGTCACAAGGCAGCTCACAATGGTCTCTAATTCCAATCCCAGGGGATCTAGCAACCTCTTCTGTCCTCTACAGGCATTGCACATATGTGGTACACAAGTATATATTCAGATAAAAACTCATACACGTCAATGAAAATAAATAAAACCTAAAATTTTAAATTTTCAGGAAAAAAGAAATTACAATATAGATTTTGAACACGAAGATTTGGGGGGAAAGGCACTTGGGAAAATAAGACATCAAGTGTGGCTATAGGCTATAGAGGAGAGTCGTGCTCGGGCTTTTTTTTTTTAATATTTATTTATTTATTTAGCCTGCATGCCTGCACCCACACCAGAAGAGGGCACCAGATCTCATTACAGATGGTTATGAGCCACCATGTGGTTTCTGGGAACTGAACTCAGGCCCTCTGTAAGAGCAGCCAGCGCTCTTAACCTCTGAGCCATCTCTCCAACCCAAGGTTTTTTTCCTTTTTTTTTTTTTTTTTTTTTTTTGGTTTTTCGAGACAGGGTTTCTCTGTGGCTTTGGAGCCTGTCCTGGAACTAGCTCTTGTAGACCAGACTGGCCTCGAACTCACAGAGATCTGCCTGCCTCTGCCTCCCAAGTGCTGGGATTAAAGGCATGCACCACCACCACCCGTGCTCGGGCTTTTTAAGACTACGTACTGTCTTAGGGTTTCTATTGCTGCTTTGAAACACCATGACCAAAAATCAAGTTGGGGAAGGAAGGGTTTATTTTACACTTCAGCATTGCTGTTCATCACTGAAGGAAGTCAGGACAAGAACACAAACAGAGCAGGATCCCAGAGGCTGGAGATGATGCAGAAGCCGTGGTGTTAGGGGAGAGCTGCTTACTTACTACTCAGTGTGCTTTCTTATAGAACCTAGGACCACCAGCCCAGGGATGGCACCACCCACAATGGGCTGCACTCACCCCGATCAATCACTAATTAAGACAATGCCTTACAGCTGGATCTCATGGAAGCATTTCCTTAACTGGGGCTCCTTCCTCTCTGATGACTCTAGCCTATGTCAAGTTGACACACAAAACCACCCAGTACAGGCACATAGAAGATTTTGGTGGTGGTGGTGGTGGCGGTATGTGTAGGCATGGACTGCAGGGATTGAAGACAGACTGTATCTCTCAAACTCCATCCCTAAAGTTGTAGAACAATCTCTCCTCATTATTTTACATCGTTCTGGAACAAGGTTAAAAGGTTCAAAGACGCAAAGGAGTTGCCAAAATTGATGGATGAAAGAGGTGCTGAAACGTGAGATCACACATCATTTGGGGTTTCGGTAGGCCATCTTGTCTCTGTAAGCAGTTTCACCTGCCTTTAGTCTTTGCTGTTTTCTGACTGACTCTGTTAGCTGGGATGACAAAAGCCGGATTTCGGGATGAAGGGCTCCATCCTCCCCTCACGTACCCCCACCTTTCTACCTTTTCATCCTGCCTCAGAACTGCACAGCATACAATCTGCTTCTTTTTTTTTTTCTGTAGACAGATTTTTATCTTGCGCCACCAGCTCACAAAAACTGATACGGAATCTTATTATTAATTATGAAAGCTCAGCCTTAGCTTAGGCTTGTTTCTAACTTGCTCTTCTAACTGAAGTTAACCTGTATTCTAAATCTATGTTCTTTTTATTTATTTTTTATTTTATTGATATTTATTGACCTCTACATTTTTCTCTGCTCCCCTCCCTGCCTCTCTCCCCCAACCCTCCCCCACGGTCCCCATGCTACCAATTTACACAGGAGATATTGTCTTTTTCTACTTTCTACTTCCCATGTAGATTAGATCTATGTAAGTCTCTCTTAGTGTCTGCATTGTTGTCTAGGTTCTCTAGGACTGTGGTTTGTAGGCTGGCTTTCTTTGCTTTATGTTTAAAAACCACCTATGAGTGAGTACATGTGATAATTGTCTTTCTGTGTCTGGGTTACCTCACTCAAAATAATGCTTTCTAGTTCCATCCATTTTCCTGCAAAATTCAAGCTGTCGTTATTTTTTTCTGCTGTGTAGTACTCCATTGTGTAAATGTACCACATTTTTCTTATCCATTCTTCCATCAAGGGGCATTTAGGTTGTTTCCAGGTTCTGGCTATGACAAACAAAGCTGCTATGAACATAGTTGAGAACATGTCCTTGTGGTATGATTGAGCATCCTTTGGATATATACCCAAAAGTGGTATTATTGGGTCTTGAGGAAGGTTGTTTCCTAATTTTCTGAGAAATCGCCACACTGACATCCATAGGGGTTGTACCAGCTTGCATTCCCACCAGCAATGCAGAAGTGTTCCCTTTCCCCCACAACCTCTCCAGCATAAGTTGTCATCAGTGTTTTTGATCTTGGCCATTCTTACAGGTGTAAGATGGAATCTCAGAGTTGTTTTG
>PVIU01024229.1:0-25892 GCA_004026605.1 Ondatra zibethicus
TTTTTTTTCCCCAAAATTCATTCATTTTTCAAAGTTTCTTTTTAAGTTGTCAATTCCTGAGGGAATAGAGCAGTGTTTATTATGAATGTAAGCTTCTTTATTCAAATGAGTTAATATTGTATAAAAAGAACGTGTGGCTGCTAAGGAGCAAGAAGTAGACAGTGTGGGAGAGACGGTAAAGTAGACAAGAAGTAGGCAGTGTGGAAGAGACAGTAAAGTAGACAAGAAGTAGGCAGTGTGTGAGAGACGGTAAAGTAGACAAGAAGTAGGCAGTGTGGGAGAGATGGTAAAGTAGACAAGAAGTAGACAGTGTGTGAGAGACGGTAAAGTAGACAAGAAGTAGACAGTGTGGGAGAGATGGTAAAGTAGACAAGAAGTAGGCAGTGTGGGAGAGATGGTAAAGTAGACAAGCAGTCTAAGACCACCAGAGTAAGTAAGCACAGTTGTATTGAAAGAGGAGTGATGTGGGATGTCTTTCTGCATATGTGATGCTTTTATTGGTTAATGAATAAAACTGTTTTGTCCAATGGCTTAGCCAGGCAGGAAATCTGAACAGAGATACAGAGAAAGTAGGCAGAGTCAAGGAGATGCTATATAGCTGCTGAACAAGATAGATGCCGGAACTTTACCAGTAGGCCACAGCCTCGTGGTGATGCATGGATTAATAGAAATGGTTTAATTTAAGATGTAAGAGCTAACTAGAAATACGCCTAAGCCATTGGTCAAACTGTATTGCAATAAGTAAGTTTCGGTGTGATTATTCGGGTTTGGTCAGGAAATGAAAGCACAATATCTGCCTACGGAGGAGGTACTAGGGACATAGTTCAATGAGTTAAGACTGCATGTAAAAATGAGGACCCGAGTTCAGTTCCTGGGTGCCAGGTAAAATGTTAGGTATGGTGGTGCATGCTTGTAATTCCAGTGATGTGGAGGAAGAGACAGGTAGCTCTTTCACCTTGATGGCCAGCCAGGCTAGCCTCCTTGGCAAGGCCCAAGCTTGTGAGAGATGCTGTCTCACAAGATAAGGCTCATGAAAACAACAATCTAGGCCTCCATATACACACGTGCACAAATGGCCTTCATATACACATGTGCACACACATGACCTCTGTGTACACACATGGCATCCATAGACACACATGCACATATGACCTCCATATACACACATGCACACACACGACCTCCATATACACACATGCACACACTTGGCTTCCATATACACACATGCATACACACTGCCTCCATACACACACACACACACACACACACACACACACACACAGGAAACTGCAGACATGTGCATATACATGTACAGAAGAAAAAAATTAAAGAAGAAAAGACATATCACCATTTGAAATAGCTATCTATACAAAACGTGCACACCCTATTACCAGAGGAGGAATCCACAGTCCTGCAAGTTTCTTTTGCTTTTGATTATACTTTCAACCTCTGCTGTTCAGACTAGTTTTCCTGGGGGAGAACACCTAGGGTTAACCAGACAGCTAAGCTTTCACTTTCCCAGACCCAAGGCCATAAGAATGTTACTAGCTACATTGCCTATAGGCTTTCTGGACCTTCATTCTTTTTACACGATACTGCTACTACTACAACTACTAGTAATAATAACAGCAACAACAACTGGACCACAGGGCCCCTCACAATAACCTAGAGGCTGGATGCTTCCTAGAGGGACTGCTACTGTCCTTCAAAATGACACAAAAGACAAATGAGACAAGAGAATCTTCTGATGATCAGGCTATAGGGTATCACAAAGGAGTGGGATGGAGAAATAGTGCACTCAATAGGAAAATCTCACTGAAGCTATGTAGAGAGGTTAAATAGGAACATGCCTACTGTGTGTGTTCATCTTACTTAAATATATTAAATGGCAACTCTTACCTGGTTTTGCTTGTTTTTCATATCAGAAAATTGAGACAAATACTTAAATTTACCAAACACAAAGCTGGCAGCTTCCCCACTCAAAGGCTTTGCCCATAGCTAGCTGAATTGGAATGCTAATTCAGACAACTGCTGGATCTAATGATTTCTAGATCCTTAGGACCCTACAAAGTGACAGGCAGGTTCATGCAGAGCTGCCAGTTCTCTCTCGCCCCTCTCTTTCAGGAGTCAGCCTTACCATGCTCTCTTGGCAAGAATCTGTCTTGGAATTATGCTAGAGGTTGCAGAGAGCTGGAACTGAGTCTTGGGGTGAAGAGGTGTCAGTCTGCTTGTTACCCCATAGTGGGCTATGAAACAAAACATGCCTCAAAGTTATGAGCTCTGCAGAGGTCCTCTTGTAATTACACAGCGTGAATCATGCAGCTGCTAAGGAAAGAACCAGGAGGAAATGAGCACAGATTTAATATATTAAGAGTCTGAATTAACACAAAGTCCAGCTTACTCAAACTTATTGCACCATCACTGGGGGATGGCAGAGAGCTGCACTATTTGTGGAATGCTTTGTTGTTTTAATATTTATTAGGTACCATTTTTGATGATGTGCTGTATCCTACCCCTTTACATGTGTTTTATGCATAAAATCCTGGCTTAATTGTATGGCTGGAAGTTCACTAAAACTTGTGCGCATTGGAACTGCGTAGAGTAGTGGTTCTCAAACTTTCTGAACTGCAACCTCATGCTGTGGTGACCCCCAACTATAAAATTTTCATCGCTACTTCATAACTGTAATTTTGCTACTGTTATGAATTATAATTTAAATATCTGATACACAGGATATCTGATATGTGATCCAGGTGAAAGGGTCATTCAGCCCCCACAGTTTGAGAACCACTGGTGTAGAGTAAGAAGCTGGAGGTCCACTTGCGTGGTATATCGCAGATGGAGGTACTTATGTGTATGTATGTATGTCTCTCTGTGTGTTCTATATGTGTGTACAAACTTATCTTCATAGCCTTTTAGTGACATAGCTATGGCTTGTCAGCCTTCTGTCTTAACAAAGGCTTGAGGTGGTCAATTATGAGGAGGGGAGGGCCAGTTCTGCCCATGACCTCAGAGCTCTAGTCAATTATCAATGCACCCCAGGCTCTTGGGAAAGGGCAAGTGGGAACTTTATGGCAGGAACTTGGGTTTGGCCAAAGCACACACTTTATGGTCAGGATGCAAATAGAGACACCAGAATCCACTGTCCCCTTGGAGAGTTCCCCTTCGAATGACACAAAGATCTACTATGTCCTATCTCTTGATATCCCTACCACCCCATATATGCCATTCTGGAGGCCAAGCCTTTACCACAGGGACCTTGACGGGACTTTCCAAACCTGAAATATAATAGCTACTATGGTGTACTTTCAACTATGAGGAAACTGAGGTCTGTGAGGCCATCTAATTCTTGTCATCAGAAAACTAACCTCTTCCTGCAACCTTGGTGGAAGTCTGAAACACAGCTTACTACAAAACAGCGAGGACCAAGAGGTGAGTGACCAGCCACCCAGCAGGACATCACACTCTCTAGGCCCTCCATAGTGGGACAAAACCCTGGGCCCCTTCCCCACCTTCCTTAGCTTCTATAACCAGCCAGCATGTGAGTTTCCTGCAGGTAGGCTGCCCCAATACTCCCATCCCATTCATTGGACCCTCCAAGCTACAAGTCCCACCCTGCCCCCAAACTCACCTATACTCCCACAACCTCGGTGGAACTTTGAAACACAGCCTGCTACTATACAGAGATAACCAAGAGGTGAGTGACTGGCCACCCCATTCTCTAGGCCCTCTATAGTGGGGCAAACCCCCTGACCCTTCCCCCCACCTGCCTTGGCTTCTATAACCAGACAGCAATTGAGTTTCTTGCAGGTAGGCTGCTCCAACACTCCCACCCCATCCATGGAACCCTGACAGCTACAAGTCCAGCTTCACCCACAAACCCTCCAATCCCCCTCCACCCTCCCTGCAACCTCAGAGGAATGCTGAAACACAAGCTTCAACTACACATAGAAGACCAAGAGAGAGGACCAAGAAAGGAACTCTAAAGCACAAGCTGTGACTGCACAGAGTGGACCAAGGAGCAAACCAGGAGAGGAACAGGGTAAGAGAGATCTCAGTGGCTCCCTGAGACACAGACATTGACAGTACAGAGTAGACCAAGAACAGTTCCCAAAGACGCAGAAGCCACTGCAAGGATTGGACCAAGATGCAAAGACCACTGCCAGTACCAATAAAAGGAATACAGAATAAAGAAAGAATATTAAAAGCTGTAAAAGCAAAAGGTCAAGTAATATATAAAGGCAGACCTATCAGAGTTATATTCGACTTCTCAATGGAAACCATGAAATCTAGAGGTCCTGGGCAGATGTGCTGTAGACATTAAGAGACCACGGATGCAAGTCCAGACTACTATGCCCAGCAAAGCTTTCAATCACCATTGATGGAGAAAACAAGTTATTCCATGACAAAACCAGATTTAAACAATATGTATCCACAAACCCAGTCCTATAGAAAGTACTAGAAGGAAAACCCCAACCTAAGGAAGTTAACTGTACCCACAAAAACACAGGCAATAGATACACTCCCACCAGCAAAACCCAAAGAAGGGAAACACAGACACACACACACACACACACACACACACACTTCCACTGAAAAATAACAGGAATTAACAACCACTGTTTATTAATATCTCTTAATATCAATGGCCTCAATCCACCTATAAAAAGACACAGGCTAAGAGAATGGATACAAAAACAGGATCCAGCCTTCTGCTGAATACAAGAAACACACCTCAACCTCAAAGTAAAGGGTTGGGAAAAGATTTCCCAATCAAATGGACCTAAGAGACAAGCGGCTATAGCTATCCTAAAATCTAACAAAACAGACTTTAAACTAAAATCAGTCAGAAGATATGGAGAAGGACACTTTATACTCATAACAGGAACAATCTATCAAGATGAAGTCTCAATTCTGAACATCTATAACCCTAGTGCAAGAGTACCCACATATGTAAAAGAAACATTACTAAAATTAAATTGCACATCAAATCACATACACTAATAGTAGGAGACTTCTCTCCAATGGACAGGAAACCAGACAAAAAGTTAACAGAGAAATATGAGAACTAACAGATGTTATGACTCAAATGGACTTAACAGACATCTACAGAACATTCCACAAAAACACAAAAAATATACCATCTTCTCAACCACTCATGGAACCTTCTCTAAAACTGACCACATACTCGGTAACAAAGTAAACCTCAACAGATATAAAACAATTGGAGTAATCCCCCTCTTATCAGATCACCATGGTTTAGTGTTAGAATTTAACAGAAACACTACTCGCAGAAAGCCTACAAACTCATGGAAATTGAACAGTGAACTATTGAACAACCTCTGCATCAGGAAAGAAATAAAGAAAGAAATTAAATACTTCCTAGAATTCAATGTAAATGAAGGCACAACCTACCCAAACCTATGGAACACTATGAAAGCAGTGCTAAGAGGAAAGTTCATAGCACTAAGTGACTACATAAACAAAGTGGAGAAAGCTCACACTAGTGACTTAACAGCACACCTGAATGCTCTAGAATAAAAAGAAGCAGAGTCACTTGGGAGGAGTAGAAGAAAGGAAATAATCAAACTGAGGGATGAAATCAATAAAATAGAAACAAAGAAAACAATACAAAGAATCAAAGAAACAAAGAGTTGGTTCTTTGAGAAAATCAACAAGATAGACAAACCCTTATCCAAACAATCAAAAGTCAGAAAGAGAACATCCAAATTAACAATATCAGAAATGAAAAGGGGGACATAGCAACAGACACTGAGGAAATCGAGAGAATCATTAGGTCATACTACAAAAACATGTACTCCACAAAATTGTAAAACAGAAAAGAAATGGACTATTTTCTGGATAGATACCATATACCAAAATTAAATCAAGACCAGGTGAACAATTTAAATAAACCTATAAACTGCAAGGAAATAGAAGCTGTCATCAAAAGCTTTCCTCCCCGAAAAAAAGCCCAGGGCTGGATGGTTTTAGTGTAGAATTCTACCAGAACTTCCAAGAAGAGATAATACCTATATTACTCAAAGTGTTCCACATAATAGAAGCAGAAGGAACATTGCCAAACTCTATTTCTGAGGCTACAGTTACCCTGATACTGAAACCACAAAAAGACTCAACCAAGAAAGAGAATTAGAGACCAATCACACTCAGGAACGTAGAAGCAAAAATACTCAATAAATTACTGGCAAACCTAATCCAAGAAAACATAAAAAAAAATCATCCACCATGTTCAAGTTGACTTCATCCCAGAGATGCAGGGATGGTTTAACATATGAAAAATATATCAATTTAATCCATCATATAAATAAACTGAAAGAAAAAAACCATATGGTCATCTCATTAGATGCTGAAAAAGCATTCAACAAAATCCAACACCCCTTCATGATGAAGGCCTTGGAGAGATCAGGGACACAAGGAACATATCTAAATATAATAAAACCTGTATACAGCAAGCTGACAGCCAACATCAAATTAAATGGATTTTAATTTAATTTAATTAAATTAAAAGTGATTCCATGAAAATCTGGAACAACATAAAGTTGTCCATTCTCTCTATAAGTATTCAACATAGTTTTTGAAGTTCTGGCTATAGCAATAGGACATCAAAAGGAGATCAAGGGGATTCAAATTAGAAAAGAAAAATTCAATCTTTTGTTATTTGAAGATGATATGATAGTATATATAAGTGACCCCCAAAACTCTACCAAAGAATTCCTACAGCTGATAAATTACCTTCAGTAATGTAGCAGGATACAAGATCAACTCAAAAAAATCAGTAGTCCTCCTACATACAAATGATAAAGAATCTGAGAAAGAAATCAGAGAAACATCACCTTTTACAATAGCCACAAATTATATAAAATATCTTGGGGTAAAACCAACCAAAGAAATGAAAGACCTATTCGATAAGAACTTTAAGTCTTTGAACAAAGAAATTGAAGAAGATACCAGAAAATGAAAAGATCTTTCATGTTCTTGGATAGACAGGATCAACATAATAAAAATGGCAATCCTACCAAAAGCAGTCTAAAGATTCAATGCAATCCCCATCAAAATCTCAACACAATTCTTCACAGACCTTGAAATAACAATACTCGACTTCATATGGAAAAGCAAAAAGCCCAGGATAGCCAAAACAATGCCGTACAATAAAGGAACTTCCAGAGGTATCACCATCCCTGACATCAAACTCTATTACAGAGCTACGGTACTGAAAACAGCTTGGTATTGGCATAAACACAGACAGGAAGACAAAAGGAACTGAATCAAAGACCCAGGTATTAATTCACACCCCTATGAACACCTGATATTTTTTTTTTTACAAAGAAGCTGAAAGTATACATTGGAAAAAAGAAAGCATCTTCAACAAATGGTGCTGGCATAACTGGACGTCAACATGTAGAGGAATGAAAATAAATCCATATTTATCCCCATGTACAAAATTCAAGTCCAATTGAATTGAAGACCTCAATAAAATCTGACCGCACTGAACCTGATAGGAGAGAAAGTGGCAAGTAGCCTTCAATGCATGGGCACAGGAGACTACTTCCTAAATATAACACCAGTAGCACAGACACTGAAAGCGACAATAAATAAATGGGACCTCCTGAAACTGAGAAGCTTCTGTAAAGCAAAGGACACAATCAATAAGACAAAAATACAGCCTACTGAGAAAAGATCTTCTCCAACCCCACATCAGACAAAGGACTGACCTCCAAAATGTATAAATAGCTAAAGAAATTAGACATCAAAATTCCAAATAATCCAATTCAAAAATGGCATACAAAACTAAACAGAGAATTCTCAACAGAAGAATCTCAAATGGCCGAAAGACACTTAAGGAAATGTTTAACATCCTTAGCCATCAAGGAAATGCAAATCCAAACAACTTTGAGATACCATTTTACACCTGTTAGAATGGCTAAGATCGAAAATATCAATGATAGCTCATGCTGGAGAGGATGTGGGGTAAGGGGAACACTCCTCCATTTCTGGTAGGAATGCAAACTTGTACAACCACTCTGGAAATCAGTATGGCAGTTTCTCAGAAAATTGAGACTCAACCTACCTCAGGACCCAGCAATACCCAAAAGATGCTCAATAATACTACAAAGACTTTTGTTCAACTATGTTCATAGCAACATTATTAGTAATAGCCAGAACCTGAAAACAACCTAGATGCCCCTCAACCAAAGAATGGATAAAGAAAATGTGGCACATTTACACATTAGAGTACTACTCAGTGGTAAAAAAAAAAATGATATCTTGAAATTTGCATGCAAATGGATGGAACCAGAAAACACCATCCTAAGTGAGGTAACCCAGCCCCCAAAAGAAGAATATGGTATGTACTCAATCATAAATTGATAGTAGCTATAAACAAAGGATATTGAGCCTATAGATCATGATCCTAGAGAAGCTAAGTAACAAGGTGAACCCTAAGAAAAACTATGTAGATCCACCTGGAAACTGGAGATAGACAAGATTGCCTGACAAAATTGGGAGCATGGGGCTCGGGGGAGAAGGGAGGGCAGAAGGGGAAGAGGAGGGGAGAAGGGGAGGGTTGAGGAGAACTTGAAGGAATGAGATAGTTGAGATGGAGGAAGGACAGAGATGAGAGCAAGGAAAGAGATATCTTGATTGAGGGAGCCATTATGGGGCTAGCAAGAAACCTGGCTCTAGAGAAATTATCAGGAATCCACAAAGATGACCCTAGGTGAGACCCTAAGCAATAAAGGAGAAGGTGCCAGAACTGGCCTTGCCCTGTTGTCAGACTGGTGAATATCTTAAATATCACCATAGAACCTTCATCCAGCAACTGATGGAAACAGAGGCAGAAACCCACCTGTTTGAGATCTCAAAGTCCAGTTGAAGAGTGGGAGGAGTGAGAATATGAGCTAAGAGATTAAAACCATGATGGGGACACCCACTGAAACAGCCTATCTGAGCTAATGGGAGCTTACCAACTCCAGCCAGACAGGGAAGGAACAAGCATAGGTCCAGACTGTTCTCTCTGAATGTGATTGACAGTTACATACTGGGACAGGCTGAGGGGCCACTGACAGTGACACCAGAATTTATCCCTACTGCTTGTACTGCCTTTTTGGGAACCTAGTCTCTTTGAGTGGACACCTTGCTCAGTCTAGATATAGTAGGGAGGGCCTTGGACCTACCCCAAAGCAATGTGCCTTGCCTTCTCTGTGGAGTGGATGGGGGTGAGGAGGGGTGAGTGGAGGGAATGGGAGGAGGTGAGGAAGTGGGAACTTGGATTGGTATGTATAATGAAAAAAGATAGTTTGTTTTCATTTTTAAGAAAATAAAAATAAATTCTTGTCTTCAAACAAGTATAAGCACCAAGTATAAGCTGGACACAGACATGAGTACTTTAGAACATTTGGCACTAAGCTCCTTGGTATCTTTCCCCCATTTCCATCTCTGTGCCTGCAACAGTACTCCCCAGAAGGATAATTTATGAAAGCAAATGAGGTTGTGAGTAACAGATACATTACTTTGTTGTCTATGTTGGGAAAGCAAGCTGTTTTGGAATCTTTCAAAATAAAAAGCATAGTTTTAGAATTTCTTAGATCACGAGATACTAGGAGTCCATTAAAATGTCACAACAACATAGACTTTCATTTGTAATCAGCACCTTGAGCGTGGGTGGAAAGACCGACTAACAAGATATTTTTTTGCATAGATATGGGAACCAGGGCTATGGTGGAAAGACAGACAAACTAGCCCTGGGACTGAGGCAGAACTTCATGGAGAAAGGAGGTAGGGGGAGCCAAAGGAAGCCTGTCTTCTCCCAGGAGGTGCTTTAAGCCACCCCACACTCAGTTCCTGCATTCTTCACATTGTAAAGTCACTGGAAAGCAAATGGGAGCCCAGAAAACTACTCTGTCACAACTGTGTCAATAAAGTGTTCAACTCTGAACCACTAATAGATGCTAAGACCTTTGAACAAATGTCTGCTGAAAAGTGATGCACACTGTCTCAAAATATGCAGTTGATTTCCTACTATGAACAAGGGAGTGGGCTGTGTCCATATTGACTGCAACAGAAACAAAATGATCAGACTTAACACCATTAGTGATGAGCAAAATAACATATGCCATGTAATTTTGACGTACTTTTCTGACGCACTGTTACGACAACGTCACATTGTTCTCTAGGGCATTTCACCTGAATTGCACTGGGAACAAAATAAATAAATTTATATCAGAGAAATTCTGTCAAGAACCTGGTGTGTGACCTTTAAATGTTCACGGGATGAAAGAACTCGCTTTTGGTCATGTGAATTTGTGTCTGTGCCCATGTGTTCAGTGCCTGGAGAATTCAGAAGATGGTGAGGGCACCGGATGTTCTGGAACTGGAGTTACAGGCCCCTGTGAGCCCCCAGTGAGGGAATTGAACTCTGATCCTCTGGAAGATCAACAGATACCCTTAACCGCGCGCGCGCGCGCGCGCGCGCGCACGCACGCACGCACACACACACACACACACACACACACACACACACACCCCTCCTTTTAAACTTGAAGACCAACACTGGGGAAGACTTAAAGTTTGAATAGACAAGAGCACTTTGCAGAGCTAATCACACCCCAGCCAAATGAACGTGCCTGTCCACCTCTCATTTGAACCCGGCTTTCACTGTTTTTAACGCCGATTTAAGATGAGCTGCTAGGATGTGCTGCTGGGTCTTGTGTTCTTTGGCAGCTGGAGGAAAGTTGAGCTTCATCAGCAGAGGGCAGTGGAGGGACACACAAGGTCTCTGCAAGTGGCTCCACACCTTTCTTCCTATAGGAGGTTGGTTGCCGGTTTTTTGTTTTTGGTTTTTTTTTTTTTTTTTTTTAATTCTTCTTCCCGCAAGGGGTCTTTTAAGTTGTTTGCCCATTATCTACATTTAACTGCCTTTGGGTTTGGCCAGCAATCAGCAGATGCCTACCTTCCACAGGGACAAGGACAAGGGTCATTGAGGTCTTCGTAGTGGGACAGCCACCCCGTCTGTATTCATCCCACTTCAGGGCTCTACACCCACTGCTTCAGGCGGTGGCTGTGCCTACATTTGCAATTACTGAAATCTTCAGAGGAGGGGTCAGAGAAACTTCTGGTAAGGGGTGAGAGGGCCAATGTTTTAAGCTGTGTAGGCTATCGGGTCTCTGTCGCAGTGACTCAATTCTGATTTTAGAGAAAAGGAGTAAGGAGATCCAGAGATCACGTCAGAGAACAGGAAAGGAACCTTGAGTTTAAAAACAGATTTAAAAAGCCTCCGGGATTCTAGCAAGGGTTCACAAGCGACCTGCTTACTACACGGTGGTTGCCCGGTTTTAGCAGTCAGAAACCAGAAGGTGGCAGCAGAGAGCTGTGATCCTGCTAGAGACCACCGGTCCAGCATAAAATCACTGGAAAGCATAGCCTGATCGGTGTGTGATGTGTCTGGAAACCCAAGCAGAAAGAGGAACATCAGCATCCATTTACCTAATAGTGAGGGACAGGAGCTAAGAAGAAAATCAGAGAAGACGACATATAAGGTTGGAATAGATTTGAGATTTATGGGTTAAAAAGTGTGTGTGGGAGGCTGCCCTGAAATAGTTGGGTAAGACATAACTTCCTCTGGCCACACTGGGTCAGTATGCTTTGTGGCGGGGATGACCTCAACATAAAGTCTGGTGATGGCCCAAACTGGCTCTACCTAAATATGATATTGAGAATATACTTATCCTTCATTAGTTTCTGGTTGTCAAGTCTCAGCTAAATACAGTAAACCCCATTTTGAACCTGTATAGATAATAAGTAACCCTGTATCCAATTTGGAGCCTAATTCCATCTAATAAATGAAATATTCTAAAAGGAAATAGGGAGAAACATTAAGTACATTCCGCAGTATGGTGACCATCTATATTGCTGTTCAGGTTGGAAAAAAAAAATCCTTAACGATGTGGAGATTTAACTTTTGAATCTCTTTGCTTAAAACAACACACTGTAAACAATAACTATTTGTTGAGAGCCCAGTACTTCATGTAAATAATGAAAGGCATCTTTCTTCTCGCAGGCATTTTAAAGAAAAGGATCTTACTATCCAAATTTCACATATATGGAAAACTAATATTTGATAACGATACTGCAATAATATAACAGTTGATTTGGTAAACCAAGATGACTACCGAGTTACTAACAGGCAGGCAAAGCATACAAAGCTTATATATTGGACAGAGGGATGGTTGGCACATAAGGTGGAATGAATAGAGCAGGTTGCAGGAGGTTTTGCTCAGGGCATGTTCAAAATCTGAGTATTTTTATAGTATTTTCCTTTTGATATGGTTGTATTTTGGATATCAGTAAGCTACTGAAAACTGGGAAAAACAAAACTAGAAACAGGAGTCTACTGCCACCATAGAAAGGAGGAGCAAGGATTTTCTCTAGCAAAGAGATGAGACTGGCTGAAATAATGAAAAATTATTTAAGGGAAATGGTGGTCTTCTAAAGGCAAAGAGAAGTACTGGATTAGTGTGAACTAGAACATTAATTTTTTTTCTAGTACTAAAACTGTCCCCCTCATCTGGTTACTTTTAAATTTTGAGCTTGGATTAGAAATCTTTGTTGGCCAAAATGTTGGTGTGGTGTTTCATTAATTACAAGCCCTGGACCCAATGTTCTCTTTCCCATATTCCATCCACAGTTATCACCCAAATGAAGGTGTCTATAACAATTATACAGTAGTATGTATATTGAAACAACCAAATCACCATAATAGATAGCTTCCATGTGCTAATTGGTTTGTGGTTGTGACAGAGTACCTGGCAAGAGTAACCTCTGGACAGACGAGTCTGCCATGACAGGATACCATGCTGAAAGGAACTCCCTAATCCTGTTCCTTCAATCATTCACCCCAGGCCATATTATATGTCCATGCCTCGATTGCTCTAATCTACAACATCCTTCACAGACATGCCCAGAGATGTGTGTCCCTGATGACTGTAAACCCTGTGATGTTGACAAGATGGACCACCACACACCCCAACATAAAGTAGCCTTACTGATACAGCCTTCCTTCCAGCCCAGCTGTTCCTTTCTAGAGGGTTCCCACTTAGTTCACTATTAATCTAATCCAGAGCTAGAGACTTGATCTACCTGAATTCCGCCAGAATTGCATTAAGTTCAGAATAGCAACAGTAGCCTTCAACTGAACGAGTTTAACATCTGGTGACAGCTTTTTTTGGTGCAATGTCACATTCTTGAGACAAGTTTGGCTGTTTCCATTCATCTGCTCTCTATCATGACTGAAGATACATTGCACCACTACTGTCCCGCGTTCTATCGGGGCTGTGAATCTTACCCTGCACTCTGGGAAAGCGCTTCTTTCCCGAACATTTCCGTTATTGATATGAAGTGTTTCAGGATATTTGATCACACCATGTGTAAATGTGTCACTGTTTTATTCTGATTGGTTTAATAAAGAGCTGAGTGGCCATTAGCTGGGCAGGAGAGGAGAGGTGGGACTTCTGGGCAGAGGGAAAAAGTCAGAGGATCAGAATCTAGGTGCGAGCTAGAGACACCAGCCAGACACCAACACAGCCGGACATAAAAAAAAGGAGGTAAAAGTCATATGGTAGTATATATATATTAATAGAAACAGGCTAATTTAAGTTATAAGAGCTAGTTGGAAACAATTCTAAAGTAAAGGTCAAGCTTTAGTAATTAATAGGTCTCCATGTCATTATCTGTGGATTGAGAGTCCTAAGAAAGTCTGACAAAAAAGGCCAACTACACTGAAGTTTTGAAAAAAATGGGAGGGATCATCTGATACAGTTGGAACTTTCTGGAAGTTGTTTTATATCTTTGATTATTCAGATTAGCTGCCTAAAATGGGCCTGGCATTTTACCGATACTTTATAGGTATATTATTCAGAAATTCCAACTCTACAGTGAGGCCATTACTCAGAAATAACCCAGAAATGACATGGCTGTAATTATCTTCTGGATAACAGATCCTGGGTTAATTTCAGTACATGGTAACAAATATTAAAATATACCTACAAGAAAAATGTGTTGGGGAACATAGTTCAGCGACTGAGTGCTTCTCAACATGAACAAAGACTCGGGTCTATGTGGCACTACCACACTCAGGATGCAGCATAGATATTCTTCATCAGTCAACAACCATGTGAGGGACAGAAACCTCCTGTTTGTGTGTTCTTCGGGGAAGAAAACAGTACTGACTGGCAATAAGTGGCAGGAGATACTGATTAGTTGCTTATTGCTTAAATAGGACTGAACTGAGGGACATGAGCATTTGATTCTGTACCGCCATTGTCTAGAAGGTTCCTGGCACTCACTTGCAAGCCTGATGAAGCACTCCTTATTAGTGTGTCATGGATGGTCAAAGGGTGTGTCTTAGAATCCCACTTCCTATCATGTAAATTATGTGTGTAAGAGAAAACCAAGTTCAGCATTCCTGGCTGCAGATGCTTGTGACTGGTCAGAGCAAAGGTAGTCGATCAGCTGCACTGAATCCTCATCTTCTGGAGAAGGATGATTTTATTCTTGCATGCTAGATGTGTTTTAGGAAGAGTTTCATACAGCTTAGCATATGCTACACTTGGTAGGGCATTTATGTCATATGAATGGGACCCTGACTTAGACTTCAAGCACCATTCCCATGCCTACACACACCTAAACCATATGGTTGAATTTTTTTCTTTTTCTTTTTTGATGTGTCTATCCACTTGCTAGTGTATGTGGGTGTGCATATGCATGTAGTGCATGTTCATGTATAAGTGTGTGGAAGTCCTCACTCACTCCACTCTTTGTTGACACAAACTCTCTCACTAAGCCAGAAGTTCATTGGCTTGGCTAGGCTAGACAGACAATGGGCTTCCTAATCAGTACCTAGGTTCTACTGTGTGCAGTTTTCACATTTCTTCTCAGGATCTGATCTCAGGTCTTTGTGCCTGTGTAACAGGCACTTTATTGGTCTTCAAGAAGATAATTAATCCTCACACTAAAATCTAACTATGAAGAAAGATCAAGTCAAAAAAATTCAGGTTAACCACACTTTTTTTTTCTTTAAAAAATTTAGAGATGACAGCAATACCTGACCTTGAATTTTCTTCTCACTTCTGCTATTTTATCCTCCACCTCATCCGTTTTATGCTTAGCTAGGTGGTAAACAGCCCCAATGTGATAGGCCTGCTTGTAGAGCTGTCTGAGGTAATTGTTATTCTTTATCTTCAGTTCCAGCAATGACTGGATTTCAGACTCATAGTCCATTTTTTTCCTTAGACTATAAAAAAGAAGAAAAATTTAGTGTAGTTATTCTAAGAGAACATATACTTAGAATAATGTCATTATTCTAAGACAATATATGTTTGGCAAATATACTTAATGATAATGATCATACTTTATGTTTCCAAAGTTACAAGACAATCAAAGCAGTTAACTTAATCTGAATATAGAACCCGTGTCTTAAGATATTTGTTTGCATTCCTGTCAGTTAGTCCTAGTTGATGTCTGTGCCCAGTGCCAGAAGCACAAGGGTCTATAGGACAACCTTGGCATTAGTTGAACCTATTGTCAACAGCACTTGTGCACAGACCTTTTCAGGTCTACTGACGTCTATACATTATAGCCTGAAAACAAAATCCTTTCTTCACTCCTTCCCTGTCTATCACCTTTTTTATTCACACAGCATTTTTTGTTTGTTTGTTTTTGTTTTATTTGCTTTTTTTTTAAAACAAAAACCAGAATGCTTTAAATGGAAGAGTGAAAACTTAAACAGAAGCCCAGGTCCATCAGTTTCCAGTCTCCACCATTACTGCCATTTTGCACCAGATGAGACCTTTGTTGTGGACAGATGTCCTGTGTGTTGAGTGATGTTGACCAGCATCTCATCTCCCCTGCAGCAGCATCTCAGCTTGACAGCCAAGGATCTACAGGCATTGCTAAGTGTCTCTTGGGTAGGATACAACATCATGCTATCTAAGTACCGCATAACTACATTGATGAAGAAAGTGGTTCTCAGGTTCAGCAGTGCATGACAGTCTCAGGAAAGGCATTTAACATTGCTTTGTGTTTTAGAAAATTCTCGTATAGTTGACTTGGGATGATGCTCCAGCATGGCAGTTTTCAAACACCTCGGGTGATAAAACTATTGTATAATGAAGAAGCGAACCCAAATTAATTAGAAATGTCTTTTCCATCATATGGTTAGCTTACGCAGTCACAGACTTCTGGGCTCTGCTTGAGTCAGAAGGTGTAGGACATTGGATTAGCCCTCAGGTGGCACTGGTGAGACCTCGTGTAGAAAACTGCTCAAGAAGCTCTGCTCAGAGAAACAACCACTTGGACACAGGTGAGAGTGAAGAGATGCGGCCAACTCATAGGTGGGAAAACAATGCATAAACTGCGGATGAGATTCACTGACCTCTTGTTCCCTCAAGGATAAACATGAGTGAATAAGAATCATCATTCATTAAAGGTGTACCAAAGAGAGTGTGGCTCGCAAACCAGACAAAACAAAATGGTGCCAAGAAATCAAAGCAGGAGAGGGAAGGCAACCATAATAAAAACATCTGCCTGAATTATTTCATCAGAGAGTCAATATGGGAGGTTTTGTTGTATAGTATCAATGGACTGTGCTTGCTGAGAAAAGACCAACTCCACTGCCTATAGGAGTGAAGGCACTTATGAAAACAGATATTAAAGTCAAAATCAACCTAGCTGTCTTCAATATCATGTTGTCTCTCATACCATTTTAGGATCTTTTTTTGTGACTAAGAAGAGCACAACAAATAGAAATTCCAGGGATGGTTGATTGAATCAGGCATGGCTAAGCAGAGAAATTTCACAGTATAAATAAGAAAGAGATGGGGATAAAAATATGGCAATATGAAAACATGAGAGAAAATGGAGATGGCTGTATTTCTTTAACAAATAGATGCAAGGGCTGGGGAGATGACTCAGTTAATAAGGCACTTGCTGCACAGGTGTAAGGATATGGGTTTGATATCCAGAATCCACACAGCAGTGGGTGGCACAGACAGGTGGGTCCCTGGGATCCATTGGCTAGTCTGCTTAGCTGAATTGGTAACTCAAGGCAGGTAAGAGATTCTGACCAAATAAAGGTGGGTGGTGCCTGAGGAATGACACCAAAGATTGGTGTCTGGCCTTAACATGTATCTTTATATACATGTGCACTGGAAAAATGCACAAATGATGTGGAATATCACCTTAACGATATAATGGTATATTACATTTGTTAATGCTGCATTTGTTGAATTATGTAAAGATGTGTTGTTGTTTCACCTTGTCTGCCTAAGGCACCTGATTGGTCAAATGAAAAGCTGATTAGCCAATAACCAGACAGTAGAGGAATAGGCAGGGCTGGTTGGTGGCCAGAGAGAAAAAGTAAGAGAGAGAGAGAAGAGAACCAAAGAAGAGGAGAGAATGAAGGAGAAAGAGAGAGAGATGCCTGGGAACCAGCCAGTCAGACATGAAATAAGACAAATAGAATGAAAGGTAAAATTCCCTAAGACAAAATATAGATGAAAGGAAAGAGGTTAATTTAAGTTATAAGAGCTAGCAAGAACCAAACATAAGATAAGGCCAAGCCTTCATAACTAATAATAAGTCTTAATTGTCATGCTTTGTATGTTCTGCACATGGAGGAATGTGTTGATACTGAGGACAGATGCTGCCATTGGCCTTGAGTACCAATTACCCTTTGCGCCTGAACTACAGAAACAAAGAGTTTACAGATACTGTTTGTGTACTAGAACTTAAACATGAAGTTTGTCATATCTACCATTCTTCTTCCAATATGAGTAGGCCACAGCATAAATAAAAAAGTTTTATCTCTGGGTATACCTTGCATGAGATCCACTCTGTTGATGTGTCAATCTGAACCTTTTGAGATGCTCTACTGTCCCCTGTTATCTATGACACCTCCCTCTACACTTTGTTGTTTTCTGCAAGTCTTTCCTTGTTCTTCTGTTTTGTCTTTGTTACTCTGGATTCTGCCTTAGGATCTGAGGCATCATGATTATTGAATCTGTTGTTTTGTAGCTGAATCCCCAGTAGCTGTGAGTCCAGCTTCCTTTTCATACTTTTGGAGGATTTTACTTTATTTTGTTATTGCAACCATTTTAAACTCACTTGAGATGTATCTAAGATTACCGTTATGTAAGCTTTAAAGTAATAGAATTATTGGAAACTATATTTAAATATCTGTTTAAATATAGTCATTGCATTATTTCAACTTACTGTGACACACACACACACACACACACACACAGATATCAACTGTCATTCATGGTGGATATTTTCTGATGTGTTTTATAATTGCATAAGCCCATTTTCCCATTTTAAAACATTTTCCTTCATAGGAATCATGTGAGGTCTCAATCAGTTTATTCCTTTAGAGAATACATGGAGTCATAACTATAAAGCTATAAAGATTCTCTTTGGAGATATATGCTGCATTAAATAAAAAGTACCCTCTAAAGCCATTTCTCAGAAAAATCATCAAATGATAAAGTCATTACTCTTTCTATCTTAAAATTTATCTTGCAGAATGTGACATATGTAATATAATAAACTTGAAATTTTTCTTCTTAGAATATTATTCAGCACATACTTAATGTATGCTCATAAGCCCACCATGGTGGCACATGTCTTCAATCTCAGGACTTTGCAGTCAATGGCAGGTAGATTTCTGTGTTTGAGGCCTGCCTGGTCTACAGAGAGAATTCCAGGAGAGCTACTCTTACACAGACAGATCCTGTCTTGAGAAACAAACAATCAAACAAACAAAAATAGATGTTCACAATGCATCAAGCACTAAGTTGGTCACTGGTGTTCTAAAGTTGAAAGGACATATGCTATGATTAGGTGCTAATGAGCTTCCCAAAGCAGTGACAGGAGATAGCATATGCAACTCGGACAAAACTGTGTGCATTGTCTTTCTTGTTTAAATTGTGCATGTGAAAAGCTCACTAAGGCTGCTTTATTTCTAAATGGAAAATAATTAAACAAGTTCAGGCTCTTTGTAGAAAAGGGTCCATGATAGAAAAACATGCAAATACATTTTAAAAGAAACCTTGTGTCTGTAGTTGTGCAGGCACAGTGAAGCTAGTGAGGAAACCACATGAGTGAAGGAAAGGATCTTAAGCTGGAAGGAATGGGGCAAAGAGAGCACACTGGGATATATGTGACTTGATGTAAAAGCAGAAAATGGAGGACTATATCTAGGGAGGAAGGGGAGCAAGTGAGAGGAGTGCAAGGGACAATAGAGGGCAGTCAGGGCAGAGTCAATTAGAATAAATTGTGCTACACATGAATAAGCACACCATCATGAAACCCATTGCTTTGAATGCTAACTTAAAAATTAATTTCACAAACTCACACATAATCATCACCACTAATGACTAAAATGAGATGCATCTTTGCAGTGGTCACCAGCAACATCCTGCATTTTTTCTGTGGCTATTAGTCAATAGAGAGAGTACTGATTCTGGAATAATTATTTCCCCTGTGGCTTCATAGAAGGCAGGAAGTTTCTTTGTATGTGTAGCAACGTCATAAGGCTACTATTTGCATATAATATGAATTCACACATAAAGACTGAATAAATGGTTATATGCATTATTGTTGGACTGGATTGAAAGTGATATTTAATGTTTTATTACAATAGAACCATTATAAAGGGATCCTAGCTCCCTCTTATTTCAAAGTGAACATCTAGCCACTCCTCATTCTGACAAAAACATAAATCATGGCCAGCAGAAGCTGTTGGTTGGAGTGCTCACCTGGGGGCTGATGCTCCGTAAGATATCCCCTGACTCAGACAGGCGGTGGTGGCGCACACCTTTAATTCCAGCACTGTGAGTTGGAGGCCAGCCTGGTCTACAAGATCTAGTTCCAGGACAGGCACCAAAGCTACAGACAAACCTTGTTTCACAAAACAAAACAAAACAAACAAACAAAAAAGATCTCCTGACTCCATCAAGGGTCATTTACAAACGTTATGATTATGAGGTTCATCTGTTACCTGTTACTGAAATCTGCCCTCATTGATTTTTGATAAAAATCATGAAATAATTTCATGCTATAGTATGTTTATAACTATACTTTGGTTTTCATAGTTTATTATATATCAGTTTTCTTTACCACTTTATATTCACAAATAAAAAGGCACTACACATAACTTTCATCTTGCTATAGCTTACCCATTCATTGAGTAAATGCTCCAATTTATTCGACATTTTTTTCATTTTATGCTAATTTCCTATTTTAAGAAAACACTGATAATTCAAAATAGATTCTTTTGGTAATAATGGGTAGGGGTAAGGATTTACTTCTTTCATTAGAAAGCTGCTGGAAGACTTCCTTTCTCTGCCACACCACAGTGCCACTTCCGTCACGAGTCATGTGGAAGAATATGTAAGAGTCTGATGCTAAATATATGTTCCGACTGACCAACCTCACATTATCAATAAAACTCGCCTTACAAGCTAAGATTTATCATAATTATGTTACTTAAGGTAGTTTGAATATAATTGACCCCCATAATCTCATTGGGAGTAGTACTATTAGGAGGTATGGCTTTGTTGGAGGAAGTGAGTCACTGTGGGGACAGGCTTTGAGATCTCCTATGCTCAGGATACCAGCCAGTGTTTCAGTCAACTTTCTGTTTCCTCCATGATATAGGAATCTCAGCTCCTGCACTGTGTCTATCTATATCCCACCATGCTCTCTGCCATGATGACAATGGACTGAACCTCTGAACTCTAAGACACCACCTGAATTAAATGTTTTCCTTTATTTGCATTTCCATGGTCATGGTGTCTCTTCACAGCAATAGAAACCATAACAAAGATAGAAGTTGGTACTAAGGACTGGGGTATTGCTGTGATAGACCTGACAATGTTTTTGTTTGGAATAATGTGGACTTTGGTACTTTGGTTAGGAAAACAGGGGAATGCTTTAAGTACTCCTTAATGGGCAATACATGCAGGAGCATGGAAGACAGTGATGATGAGTGTGATTTGATGAACTGTGGGGGGCTACCTCAAGAGGTTACAGAGGAGAAGAATATTAGTATGTTGCCTATAAATCATTCTTGTGATATTTTTGTGAAGGAAGTTGCAGCATTTTCCCCTTGTCCAAAGAGTCTGGATGAGGCTAAAGTGAAGAGTTTTGGATTAATTCTGTTGGTAGAAGCAATCTCAAAACAGCCTAGTATAATCTGTCCTTGTGTTATTAGTGATAGCTCTAATGAAGATATATGATGAAGAGGAGTAAGCTGAGAAGGGTAAATTGCAAAGTGTAAAATTTGAAGAGAAAAAGAGCATCAGAAATCAGAATGGAGCTAAATCCTGTGTTCAAAGAGATGAACAGATTAAGAAATGGAATAAAGGAAATGGTGTCCTCAGGGAACTAAGAGAAGTTTAGAGTTGGGTGTGATGGGGAACAGCTTTCATCCCCAGACTGTAAAGAATGGTGGATCTCTGAGTTTGAGGCCAGCCTGGTCTACAGAGCAAGTTTCAGGATAGCCAAGCTTAGGCAATGAAGGACAGAAAACTGATGAAGATATTGAACAAGGGGTTATGTTCCAGCCCCAGTAAGCAGAAGAAGCTGGCATCTTTGACCACATGGTTTTGTCTTTGGAGGTAAGAACTGAAAAAAACAAGGGTTATGGAATTTGCCTCTGCACCAAAAGAAAGCCCATGAAACCAGGAGTGTGTCATGGTTTTCCTGAATGGAGGCCTAGTAGAAAGGTCATTGCATGAAGCTGTGAAGCAAAAGCCTGGATTGCTTTGGAGACCACAAGAAGCTGGAGATGCCAGAGTTGTGGTATGCCTGCCGAGAAGAGCTGCTAACAGAGGGGAACAAATCCGAAAGAAAGAAGTGTGTTGCCATCAACAAAACTGAAAGAAGTTGGAGTTCTGAAGAGCATTTCAACATCAGACATGAAGATGTGGAGTTTGGAGTTTGCCCAGTTGGGTTTTGGTCTTGCTTTGGTCCAGTATTTTCTCACTATTCTTCCTTGCCTATGTTTTGGAATGCTAGTGCATATTCTGTGCCATTATGTGTTGGAGGTATGTGATCTATTTTTTTAATTACTATTTTATAGGGGATTACAGTAAAGAAATTTCGTGAATCTCAGAAGAGACTTTGAACTTTGGACTTTTAAACATTGTCGAGACTATTACAGACTATGGAAACTTTTAAGTAGAACAAAATGCATTTTGCATTATATTGTTATAAACTTATGGGGGTCAAGAAGTGGAATGTGATTGTTTTATTGTGATTGGTGCCCATAGTCTCATAGGAAGTGGCACTATTAGGAGGTGTGGTTTTGTTGGAGTAGGTGTGGCCTTTTTGGAGTAAGTGTGTTTCTGTGGGGCAGACTTTGAGGTTTCCTATGTTCAGGATACTTTCCAGAATCTTAGTTGAATTCCTATTGCCTGACATATGTAGGATTCTCAGCTCCTGTACCATGTTTGTCTATATTCCAATGTGCTCCCTGCTATGACGATAATAGACTGAACCTCTGAAACTGTAAGCTGCCACCTAAATTAAATGTTTTCTTTTATAAGAGTTGCCATGGCCATGGTGTCTCTTCATAGCAACAAAAACCCCAACTAAGACACTACTCTATTTCCATAATCTTGATTTTCCTTCAGTGTTCTCTTGAATATTTAATTGCATCTCCATATGTAATTTCTGCCATCAATTTTAACTGACCCATGGATATTTCAATTGTTGCTATTTCTAATTTTGCCAATAACTTAAAACCAAATAGGTACACAATCATTTTGCTTTTAAATTTCACAGAGAGCTATCCATACAATTATTTCATGATTTTTTTTTGCCAATTTCATCTTATAATCACTTTGTCTTATTATAAAACAACACTACATTGGGAATTTAGTTATAACAGTATTAAAAATGTGCTAGTAATTTAATTAATGTAGCACAAATTCTAATTGGTCTTAATAAATAAAGCCCAGAGTCAGATATTGGAGTTTAAAGCTGAAGGATCAGAGAAGCAGTGCAATCAGTTACTAGAGAGACCTTTTCCCTCTACCAATGATCAGACCAAAAGGGCAACCCTGTCCTCAGACTGCCTCCTCCAACTGCATCCTCAGACTGCAACTCTCTCCACCAAACCTCAGACTGCAATGAGTTCCTGTCTCCTCCTGCCTTATAATCCTCTCTCTGGCCAGCCTTATCACTCCTGTCTCCACCTCCCTAGTGCTGGGATTAAAGTCATGGGATCCCAAGTTCTGGGATCAAAGGTGTGAGCCACTACCACCTGACTATCTTTCTCTTTGAGACTGGATCAATTTTGTGTAGCCTAGGGTGGCCTTGAACTAATGGGGAACCCTCTGCCTGTGTCTCCCAAGACCTGGGATTAAAAGTGTATGCCTCCACTCCCTGGTCTCTAGTGGTTTAGCTTTGAACTCTGATCTTCAGGCAAACTTTTCTTTTGTTAAGCAAACAAAATATCACTACATATTCCCTTTTTACTCTAAAATAAAAAAAGGAGGCTATAAGTAATATAAGAAAAACTATATATAATAAATACAATAACTCTATACAATATACACAGGCAATAATTATATGAACAATGTCTATTCCATTTGCATTTGACAAATTCAGAGAAAATACTCCATTATCTATCCTATCTTGGTGAATTCAAAGTGTTCTACTTAATTCACTTTCTAGTCTAACTTGCATGTCTCTCAACGTTATATATACTTTACATTTGTTTAGTGAGTTCCTTTTCTGAGTCTGATAAGCAAGAAAAGCTATAACTATCTAGTTGTCAACTCTCTCAGAGACCTGAGGAGGAAATAATACTGAGTAAGCAGGGACAGCAAGCAAGCGACTTCGAAAAAATGTCAGAAATGATAGAAACAGCTGGCTGCGTAGACAGCTATCCAAGGTGTCTCTGCAATGCTGGGACACTATCTTCAACCTATAGACCTAGAATATTTGACAGATTTTTCTATAAAGCAGGATTTTTGAAGGACTGTCTTACCTTGTCTTGGCAAGGTTTGGAAGCCACTCTCTTTTGTGTCCTGCTTGTCAATTTGGACAGTATACCATCAGTAAGTGAGGCAAGAGTACTTTCTTGCACAGTAGATTACTTTAGCCACAAAAAATTAAACTTCATGTCAAGGTTCTTTGATGCTCATCATCTTCTCCAAAGTAGATTGGTGCTGCAAGGAGCAACCATGTCTTATTCTCATAAAAAGAACCTATGTTATTAAAACATCTTAAATGCCATACTCTATAGATCTCTGAAATGTTTAAAGACCACCTGTCTATTTAAAATATATGCTTGTTTGATCTTGAAAACATACATAATATGACTACCAGTTTGAATGCAATGACTACTATCTTGCATTTCTTTATATTCTAATTAGTTGTTAATGATAACTTTCAAGGATGAGAATTGAACTGTATAGGTACAATATGTTGAATAAGATTAGAAACATATGTACAGTATGTTATAACAAAATTAATCTCAAATTTGTATTAATATGCAAAATTTATATAAACTATACAAGAGTGCAATACAATGTAAAATACTTAAAACTAGAAACTGCTTTTTAGGAGTAGATTAAATAATCTCTCTTTTTGTCTAATCATATCTGTATTCTCCCTTTTTTCTTCTCAGAGTAGATTTAATAATTTACCTTTTTTCTATCATCTCTGTATCCCTGTCTTTTCTTCAGAATAAGAACTCTGAATCTAATCTTTGTTTAGCTTTTTTCCTAACCATTACCAATAACAACTTGATAACAATCCACCTAAACAATAACAAATATTTATAACCCAATGAAAAGCTAAAACCATGTACACCACCTTTTGGGAGTGTAGGTATTGTATTCTTAAATTTATTTCATGCTGTCTGGGGGCGATGACATCTTTAGGGGATCCTGAAAAGAAAAATTTGGCTTAATTGTCAAGTTCTGGGAAAGGTAGCTATATCATTTGTTGTTCCATCTCCATGTAATGGAAAAGTGCAGGGCTTTTCTCAAGTCCTGGCTAGAGAAGTCTATGAGGTTGGATCATCTCAGCTAGACAACTCAAAATTATTCTGAGCCATTTGTGGTCCAAAGTTGATCTTTATGTGTTATTTTTCATCTTAGCGGTGTTATGATATTCCTGATGGAATCATCATAGGTTCCCCACCCTCCTTTCAGAGACTTCAGAGGTTGCTGTTAGGCTTGGTTATGGTCCACTGTAGAAAACTGATAGAGACTCAAACCCAAAATCATGTACAGGAAAGTAGATGAACCTTTTTTCTAGAATTAGTTAGTACTCTATATGACAATTAATATATTATCACCAAAGTTTAATATATATTTTATATATTTATTTATCATATATATATGATATTCTATATCTTATAAATTTTGAATTCTATTTTGGTAAATTATACCTGATCAAAATAAAAAGCATCCATTAGTTTTATAGGTTAGTTTAGATTAAATGGCCATGCCATTTGATGAACTATTATCTCTTCTAATTAAGAGGTATCTCTTGTTCAAATTGAATCTTTATCAATTTTGATGGCATCTATAGCTTTTCCTTTCCTATGAAAACAAAAGCAAAACCCCTTCCACAACATATCCATTCTTAGGTCAACACATCTCTGGTGTAGGAGGGTCCTTCTGTATTTGGGTTGCTTTTATTGGTTAATAAAGAATCTGCCTTGGCCTTCTGATAGGGCAGGACTTAGATAGACAGGATAAAGAGAAGAGAATGCTGGGAAGGGGACAGAGCCAGAGAGAGCTGCCCGCCATGAAGCCTGCCAGGTCAGAGATGCTGAATCTTTCCCGGTAAGCCACGAC